>JAJEKV010000151.1:1274332-1354182 GCA_021234155.1 Isoetes taiwanensis | reverse complement strand
CTTTGGCTTGACCTTCATTATGTAGTCTATTTGTATTAAAATACCCATAGATACTTGATGGGTACATCTTATGTTGGTATCTGATATATCCTCTCCTTTTCCATATGGTGATTATATATATCCGTCCAAACTCTGGTTGTCTTTACCAACTAAATTCTAAATATGTTGTTCATGAAATTTCAACATCCCATATTTTCATTTTCCCATCTCTCTTCTTACAGGTCATGATCGATATGGCCAATTTCTTTCAATCCCTTCCTACTCTATAGACAGTCTTATCACCATAAGGATAGTGACTGCACATTTACAAAAATGTCTTACACATCTCACCTAACTAGAAAATGACTTAGCTCATTGGTTTTTTACATAGAGTCAGAATAATAGCATTTTGGCTTTATACCCTAATGGTTAACCTCTACCCTATTGACACAAAAAAAGTTATCCACGCTCGAACTGCTCGAAATTCTGATACAGCCTTACACATCTCCGGCCTTTTGGCTGCGGTCCTCCAATTGATGATGGCATCCTACTCTATCCAGTCCTGCACAAGCATGTGGCGCTACTTTCTTTTCCGGCAAGTCTGGTAAGAGCTGCTCTTTTCTACATGGTTACATTTAATCACCCACCGATTTTAAGATACCACTTCAAGCGTGCTGAAGATTTCAGTCATAAGTCAATATGTGGAACCTAGACTCTGATAATAATCCTCTCACCTCCAGTTCAGATGAGGAGTCGCTGAGAGAGGAATTCCTACAAGCCGAGTTCTTGGCTTGCATGTCCGACTCTGATTTCTTTGAATACAATAAACAAATGGCTGAGCATAAGGCAAATCTTGGTCAGAAGAGAAACGCCTTTGTTGATAAATCTCTCACTGGCAAGAAGAAGTATAATGGCGGTTCCAGCAGCCATGCTACTAGATCTCAAGACAATGATGCTGTCACTGGACTTTCCATACCCGAGACACAACAAGAAGAAGATTACTCTTCTGAGCAAGAGGACCATCAGGTATTTCCCTTTTTCGCTCTTATAGAATTCCAGAAATTACTGGTTACCATCTGGATAATCCACAGTGCTTAGTGCACTTGGACGTGATCCCTCCTACCACTTTCCTGGACGACCTCTATTAAGGTCCTCTTTAACTATAATTTTTGTTCATAAATTGACTCTTTTTGAACTGATTGTATTATTCTACACTGGGTCTTTTTACAAATCTCTTTTTGAGCTTATTCTTTCAAGCATGTAGGGCAAAAGGATTACAATGGCTGAACGGTGATAAACCGAGAAGTCTCATTGTACCTTTTGGCCCCTCATGCATTACCATTTTCATGCTAATGTCATGTTGTTTGGCTGCAGGTACCGAGCTTCTCCCACCTTTGTAATTTCTTTTGTTTCTGCTTTTGCTTGAAGATGAGTTCCTCTGGAGATGCTGCTGGTGAAAACCTGACTTTTGAAGACACAAACAGTTCTATGGTTGTAATCTCTTATACCCTAGCATTGCTGGTGCAAATCTCAATACTGTCCTTTGGCTGCTGTGCCTCAAGTTCGACTGATCTTAGAAACAGTTTTCTACAATGGCACTTTAATCTTTCCTCCTGATACATGGAATAATTCTTCATTTTGATGTTTAAACTGAGTTATTCAGCTTTACTTTTTCTCTTCCAGTCATTTTTACTCCATACTGCAATGCTGGCTTTTCTTTTGCTGGCACACATATGTTTTCTTAGCTCCTATGTATAAGACCGAAATGCATTTATGGTTGCTTCAGAAATACATTTATTTCTAGCTACCTTTGAACTGCATTTATGGTTGCTTCAGAAATTTATCTGTATGATGTATTTTATCAGCAGTTGCTGGCTATGGCTTTGCACTTCCTTATGATATACTTTGCTTTATATTCATTTTAGTACATAATAGCTATCTCATAATAGTAATCATGCTGGAACTTTGGTCTGGGCCTCATGAATTAATAACTATGGTTTGCTTAAAATGCCCGCATTGTTGTAAATATGGAAAAATGATTCTTTTCAATAAAATACTGTTATAATCTGAACCTAGCTCTTCATTTAACATGCTTGACCTTTGGTTTAGGGCCTCATGTGCTTTTAATCTACAACTATTGTTTGCTTAAATACCTGCAGTGTTGTAAACAGAAAAAGAACTTGAACAATAAAATACTGCTTTAATCTGAACCTAGCTCATCATTGGATACACTTTACGAAAGCCAAAGGAAAGAGCTCTATTGTGGAAGCAATTACAAATCTGGATCCAAAATCAGCCAATTGATAATTGGCTCCTTGGCGGCGACTTCAACATGACGGAGCATTGGGACCAAAAGGTAGGTCTGCGCAGGAATTTATCAGTAGAAGAAAAACTTTCATGGAATAGCCTTGTGGATACCATTGGGTTCACTCTTATCCCGCCATCAAGCTCGGAATACTCTTGGTGCAACAAACAAGCAGGGGACAAGCGTGTATATTGCCTCCTAGATCGATTCTATATCTGGTAAGTAGAACTGCCCCATTTTTGGATAAGCATTATGTTGAAGGTGACCAGGGATTCACGCAGTCAGACCATATACCTCAAAAGCTATTTATGGACCTACCTTTTGCATCATCTATGAGAGGAGCCACACCGTTCAAATTCAACACCAGTTACCTCAACAAACCTGAATTTTGTACACCCTTTAAACAATTCCTAGCCTCTCTGCCAAAAGTTTCTCGGACTAAAAGCATGCAAGAATGGTCATGTAAGCTGAAGAAAGTTAAAGCTTGGGTTAAGCAATAGCGTAGTAATGAGCCAAGGCCTTTCAGCAGGGAGAAGATGAAGTTATATGATGAGATGCGTGTAGTGCGTGCCGACTTATGGCCAATCCAAAGAAGTGTGGCTCACAATTCCATGAGACTAATCTAGATGCTTTCAAATCAAGTCGGTTGAGGAGGATGAGGCCAGGGGAGCAGCAAATGTTAGAGCCAAGGTTAAGTGGCATGAGAATATGGGCGAGAGAATTCTAAGATCTTCTTCCCATAGCGGGTGTAGCGGGATGATGGACAATGGGATCAATGAGATTAAAGGCAGTAGTCACAATACTATCAAGGGGGTGTAAATTTGATAGTGGTACCCCAAAAAATAATCCCAGGACACTTGCTTTAAGTGCTTTAGGTGCTTATTCCTCGATCAAAATTTAGGAGTAACGGGTTATGAGGTTGTTATTCCAGAAATAGCAATCCTCTTCCGAGGAGGAAGGGATCGATGACATGGATTGATTCTTTGGGCGGGGGAATTGATTTCTTAGTTGATTCTACCGGATGGCGGGATTTCTTGGATGGCGGGAATTTGTATCAGTTCTTGCTATCATTCTTCAATTCCGGAATAAACTAGTTCATTTCAATTGCAATTCTGACAAATTAGAATTGCAATTCCTTGATCATATCAATTTCATGGCAAGTTCTCCTGAAAGCATTGATTCTGCTAAACGAAGAATTTACTTGGAGCTAGAATCCAGGAGAAAACGAGAATCCAGAAAGAGGATTAGAGAATTGGAGAAGGAGAACATTGCACCTTTAGTACAGAAGAGAAAAGCGTTCTCTCGAAATCAAAGACAACAGAACTTTCAAAAGAGTTAGAGGATTCTTTTTCACATTGTAAGGAATTGTCAAGATGATGATTCAAAAGGAAGAGTAGCACACAGTTTTTAAAAAGGATCAAACATTTACCACATGTTACTATATAAGCAGATCCCAAGGAATTTCATGTGATGAAAGATATGATTTCCAATGTAGAGAAACCATCACAGGCATGAAAAATTTCAAAAAGTTGATGTACTCCAAGCAAGGAAGACTACCCTCAAAATGGCGACTTCCAGTTAGAGGGACTAATCGAGAGCAATTTCAAGGCTTCTTCAATTCCCAAGAAAACTTGAGCCAGGGCATTTAGAAGAGCGAATATGTCGCGAGAGTTTGATGCTGGTCCATGGTCAATGCATGCAAGGAAGAAGAGATTTGATGCACTTTCCCAGGGGAAGAGATAAGTGTTGTGAGAAGGTTTTGGCATGAGAATACACGAGTTTCACCTTTAAAAAAACATGTTAGAAAGCATGTGGCGAGAGTGGTGAAAATTGATCATCCAATACATTTGCTAGAAGTGACAATTATTCCTTGAACCATTTATTTGTTATTCTCATGCTTTTTAGTTTCTATATTTCTTACATGGTTCAAGAAATCTATTTTTTTTTTCTTTTTTGTTCGGTTACAACTATACCTTGCTTTTGAAAAGGAACATCCCATATGAAGATATCCCAGACTTTTTGAAGATTGAAACCAAGCTATATTAGGAGGTTTCAAGAAAAGAGAAACATGTTGTTGCCAATACCATCCTGCATCTTGAGTTTGCCATGCAAGCCATAAATAACATGAGGACCGGTCCTTATGGTGTACACAAAGATTTCAAGTGTAAGTCTGAGAATTTGTGGTTCTGGGTCAACATATATTGCAAAAAGAAAACACAATCAAATCAACTAGTGATTATTGGAGACAAATTGTGTGCGCTAAGGATGAGAATGATGAATGGCACAAGCATGCATGTCTAATGCACTGTACAAAGTGTGGCTTGAAGAGGCAAGTGTGGTTTCCTTGCAATTTCGGTTTTGATTGCCTTGGTTTTTAACATATTTTGATTGCTTTATATAGGCTGCCAACATGCCCCAGAGAGAAGGTTAAGAATAATAAAGCGGGATGTTAATTGGAAAGTGTTTGAACAATTAAAAAGTAGTTTAGATTTTTCTTGAGTTGGGTGTGTGTTAGTGTAGAGGTAAATTAAAGCTTTATCCTCTTCAAAGAAGAAGTCTGAGAACAAGAAAACTAGGGTGGCAAAACCCTTCAAAGGTTACAAGATTGGCATACAAATCAGTTCTCCTTTTGAATTCCATCGACATGCAACTAAAACTCAAGACATTTGTTCCACATAATTACGAGAGCTCATTGGCAAGCAAAACAATTCAGCAATGTTTGACAATTTTTTGCGAGATGATACTATTGTCTCTGATAGATTTTGCGAGAGAATTATGGATTTAAAATTCAACAAGAAGCTCAATCCTCGCTAATCGCATCTTGATCAGTTCCATTCTTGTACACATCACTTATAGAAGAATGAGAAAAAATCGAGGCGCAAGAAAGAAGAAGGAAGAAGATGACAAAGAGATTAAAAAAGAAAAATGTTGCAAAAGAGAAAAGAAAAAACTCATTGAAAGGAATTGTGAAGGAGACTCACTTCTATATCGTTGATGACAAAACTCATGATAATCGAAGTTTGTCCAAAGATGAGGATAGGTTCCCATGCATTAAAATTCAAATTCACGACGATAAAGTCAAAAAATATTTTTTTAATAAAATACGTGATTTAACGCGATTTAAACCTCGCCAACGGAAAAAAAAAAATTTACAGTCTGCTTGGCAACGGAAAGACGAAAAATTTTTTTAAATCCAAACGCTGAAAACCATTTTTTTTTGACGCTGGAAGCGGCTTTTCACGGTGCTGCGATCTGAAAATTACAGTCGCAGCGAAAAATCTTCAGATCGGCGTCGGCGGCGCGGTCTGAAGGTTTGTATCTGTAATTTTTTTGCGTTCACAGACGCTGTTTTTCATTTGCGTCTGTGCGAAAATTTTTTTTCGTTTTTTCGTTATTTTCGCGACTTGCTTAAAATCTTCCGACGCCGGAATTTTTTTTCAGTATTTTTCGTTTTATCGGCAAATATGTCTTGCCGTATCATACAATTCATACGTATTAAAATAGATAAAACGTGACGATTGTATTGAACCTATCCCTGGTCCAAAGATTGTCTCCAAAATCATGCGATTGGCTAAAATCTATGGGAATTAACTATAACAAACATGTTTTTTCGAGTGATGGTCGTTCTTCACCAGATTTAAGTCTCCAAGACCATTTTACTTCCTTGGTAGGTTTCACAAACATCTTCAAAAGGATATTCTGCGGAATTTTTGCTAGCTCACATGGAAAAGGTGAGCAGCATGATGGTCTTGGAGCTATCATCAAGAGGATTCTAACAAAGGAAATGATGAAATATGATGGAAAGAAATTGCGGTGTGCAAAGGAGGTGGTTGCATTTCTTAGGTGGTACTTCAACAACAATCCCAATGATAATGACATAACAAGGTATACTTTCTTGGTTTCCCTCTGCATACTTAAAGCACTTAAGCACTTAAAGCACTTAAGCACTTAGAAATTAAGGGCATGAATATATAAATGTTTGTGTTTGTGGTTGTTAATGGGCTACTCTATTATGTAAAACATGATATTTCCCAGCCCTAAATCAAGATTACTCTTCTTTTTATTTTTTGATATGGATATTCTTCAACTTTGTTTTTGACCTTTGAAAGCACTTACAAACCTAAGCACTTGTGCGGTACCTTACGGAAATTGATCCCTCAAAAATAGATAGATCCGAGATTTGACCTCACACTTTGAAAGGAACTACACAACTCCATTGCATAAGACCATGTGACAAAGGACAACACTCTAAAGGTAGCTTTATAGACCTCTCTCATGCTTCGTGGAATTGTGTTTCAATTCCAATGGGACTCCCCGCACCCGCGAAGTCACGACAGTGGTTGGGAAACTCTTGAACTAAACTGAAGGAGATTAAAAGCAACTAATGATGCTAATAAAAACTGTCGGATGAAGACTTGCGGATAGAAGTAGAAGATGAACATGAAGAAGAGGAAGATGAGGAAGACTATGACATAGCTAGTTCTATGGTAGAGGTTGGAGATAATTTTGCTGTTGTCAATCTCGGGAGGAAGGTAATGAAGAGGGGTTGATTTTTATGTATTGAAGTGCCTGAAGCGAAGCAAAAGAACACTTTGCTTTGAGGATTATGTGGATGGATGGGGAAACACAAGGCCCCAAACTGATTAGTATGATTTTTTTTTCCGATGGTTTATTAGTGAAAACTAGACATTAAAATCGATACATGTTTGTGGGTTCAAAGTTTACAAACCATATCTAGTTATACAACATGGTTGTCGATACAATTTAATAATATAATAAGTAAGCTTTCCTTTTAACATTGTATTCGAACATGATAAGTATAGTTGGTCTCTATTATTGCTTAAACTACCACGATGTCTAATATTGTTTATTATGTCAAGTTTAATGACATGGTATTTGATCACATCTATCTTCCATGATGAATGTAGTTGGTCTATATTATTGTTTAAAATACATGATGTCTAATAATGCTTAAAAAAAAAATAAATCAAGTTTAGGGACATGGTGTTTGATCACATTTATCTTTCTTGGTATATTAGCATGCTAATGTTATGCATAGTGATTATTAATCATTATGATAACATGATAAATTACTTATACTATTTTATGACATTTTCCTATGATAGTTTTTAGTTTGCTTGATTTATACATATTTTTTTTCAATATATTGCATGCTTATACATGCTAGTTTAGGTCTAATACTTTGATAGTTTATGCCTATGGTTTTCCAACATAGCACTAAGGTCTTTCATTGTGATTTATCTTGGGTTTTTGTGGCTGATATTAATATAATGTGACTGAAGTGGTATGGTGCAATATTCAATTTTAGCGGAACTTACGTTCAACAGCAAGGGATTTGAACCCTAGTATTCCATTTCACTTTGAAGATGCAACATACAAAAATTTATCCCACAAAATTAAATGCAACTTCTTATCAACAAAACAAAATAGCTTAGAGCTCTCAAGAGGACATGGATCTGATCTACGTGAGAGCATTTTTTCGCCTCATCTATGGCGGCAAATTGGATGGGCGGCTATGGCCAAATATGGCACAGGGATTTTGGGTGCATGCCGCCAATATTGCTTGCCCTTGCAAATCAAAAACGAGCATGTATTGAGGCTTTATCCCAGCTCATAACGATGAAAATTGCATATCCTTTTTTAGAAATAAAAAGGAATCAGTATTGAGGGTTGATCTTGCACAAAACTGCAAAAGAACTTCATAGCATCAAATCTTTCTCGATTGTGTCTACTAATGGGGTGGAGCTTATGAATGAAAATCTGACCTATTCATAAATCTTGTGAAGGACCAAATGCCACGGGCGGTTTAGAGAATTCAACATGTGGTACGGAAGATACAACACAAGAGAAATACAAAGCATTAATTATAAGTCACAATAGTCCTATGATACAAAAGCGGACATTGAGCATTGGGTTGAGATTAGAGCACCTGTTGGGTTGTCAAATAATAGACCACCACCATAGTTCAAGTCTACAAGCTCTTGCTTCACAAAACTTGTCACTTGTATTTGAAAGTTTTTCTTGAGATTGCCAAGAATAAGAGCAAGCGGTGGATGTCTTCATATTTCTACAAGAATCGCAAAAAGCCAACAAGTAGCCATCAAACCACTTTCGGGATATTTGTGGCACAAAATTTCCCTAAATCTGCAAATAAGAAACCGCTCCACCTTTGCTCCTGCGCGTTCACGTCACATCTCTAATATGTAGCATTATAGCGGGGGGTTTTTTTATGTTTTTATCTTTTTTTTCTCTAAAGGTTTTCATATGATTTGGTGGTAGTATTCATCCGGTGTACTAAAGAGTATTTCTAGAGTGCAACCTTTTTTAGCCATTGATTTTAGAAAGGGGCAAATCGCGGTGGGGTTTTTTTCTTTGGTTGTGGAATATCCTCCATTATTTTAGGGTTCATTTTTAGGGTTTAATATCTAGGGCTAGGATGCATGAGCAAATGGTTGAAAATTCCTCGGAAGATCCAAGTTGATATGGATGACTATGGCGAATCCATGCCTCTTTATGGTAAATTCCGACTCATTTTTTAAAGATGCCCATAATGCCATTTCCGTTTTGGGCATGTCTTCATCTCAGATCCCCTTTTCTCTAATTCATCTTTGCATTTACATCCTTCTTCCCCTTTGCATTCTTGTACTAGATGGGTATGATTGAGAAAGTGGTGGGCTTCTTCGTGATGCTCTAGCGAATGCTTTACACATCGGATGCACTGCTTTCATTTACATTGGGGTTATGGTTGGGCCTCAAATTTTAGAGCGCACTTATGTCATGACGGTGCATTTGCCCCAACCACCGATATGTCTCCGGATATTGTTTGGCTATAACCTTTTCAAAGGAGACCAAGCGTAGCCCACATAACGCATAGATATGGTGGGAAGATCATCAACTGCCAAATCAATAGGGCAATCAATTCAAGATGAATCTGCGGCCCAAGGGGATGGAAAATTCGAGATGCATTTGAGCTTTTCACGCACACCGGGATAATGCCGACCGCGTGATTAGCAAGCCCGCGAGATGCAAGACGCTACTTTATAGATGCAACATAGAAATAACATGGCCTTTGTGCGAAAATGCAGGCGAGCACCAAATGCCTAGCCATCTCTCCCAATCTCGTAAGCTCCTATTCTCGAGTGATTTTGTCAAAACCTCTTGCCTTAAACCACATCGGAAGCCCTAACATTTTAAGTATTTGCTTATATGTTTTATATGTTTTTCTTGAATCATTTTGGACATAAAAAAAAGTTTTTCTTCTTTGCCGTTTGTCTTTCATTAACATTGAAATAGCAAGGTTGACCACATAGTGGTGGCGCCAGACGCTCTAAGCGATGGCACCAATAAACTTGTCACCTCAAATTATCTCAGTTTTCTTTTTAGCTTCTCTAATGCATGCCTCTATTCTAAGAAGGTTGACATCTAGCGCATCTGGGTTCAATTTGTAGAATAAGTGTTGATGTGTGCCTTCTTTTACAATAGCGAGGTCAATTAGAATTGTGGTATGAGTTCATTCTAGTGCTTGCCCGAGGAAGAATAGGAACAAAACAACAATCAAATTGAAGGGAGATGTGCGGGTGGTGGCTAAGTGAAGCAAATTTCTCCTCGGCGGCTTATCAACCGCCTCGGCCAGATGATCGACCTCCTCCTCATTACCCTTATGCGGTCCCAAAGGAGTGCCAAAGCAGCCCAATATGGCGATGTTGGACATGTTTTTCCTCGCATTTGTGATGGTTGCCATAATATTTTCCTATGGCATTTGCTCATTTGATGATTGTGTGCAATCATCACTTGTAATATCGTATTAGAAGATTTGCTATGGTGTGGAGCCTTTATCTCAGAGCCTATGCTTTGGTGAAAGCAAGAACTTCGAGGTAGCTCTTCTTGTTTGTCTTGAACAATTTAAGCATGGCATCACGAGGACCCGCTTATTCCAATGCAGGTGATTAGGGGTGCTGGATATGGTTATAAGATAGATCTGGGCTTCAAAGATGTGGGAAGCCCCCTTCTTATAGGGATGTACACATTTTCAACTTTTGTTGATTGTATGTCGAGTAGTGTGTTCTACTTCACTTGTAAATCACGGAGCAAAGACAATCAAGACACAACTATCTCTCTAGTGGACACTTCAGTTTAGCATGACAATTGCTTATGGGATGAACTAGTGTATAGTTTCACCATGAAATACTGCATACTGAGCCAGAATAAGGCTCCAAATTCTTTGAATTCTTTGAATTGGCAGGGAATTGAGATTACAAAATGTACTTATAGTTGTTTGCAATGGGAATAATTTGTTTGTCTTGATGTTATTGTGCTTTTTAGTAATTAATATTTAGACCCATAACATTTACCTATGCTTGCTTTAGTTAGGGCCCGAAGGGCCCAAATTTTTTTTTAATATAACAATCAATACACAACTACCATTAACAATATCTAGCATTAACACAAACTATTGCATTTAACACATTTTAATTAAAATCCCCCTTAAAACCCCCTTTGGTTTGGGTGCATATTCACACGGGGGTTCGTGAGGGCGAGAGCCCCAAAAATATATTTACAATACATGTACAAAATTAACACCATTAAGTACATTCTCTCAAACCTTATAGTATTTTGTAAACCTTAATATCACGATTATACAAAAACTTGTACATGCATACCCCACAAACGAGGATTACTTTATATGCGGTCCGGATCTTGGAATAAAGGGCAAATATGCCCATCAAAGCGACTCTCGTTGCGGAGTAACCCCCTGTGAATATGCACCCAAACCAAAGGGGTTTAAGGGGGATTTTAATTAAAATGTGTTAAATGCAATGGTTTGTGTTAATGCTAGATATTGTTAATGGTACTTGTGTCCTTCCATCAGCATACGAGCGGGACCACATGGAAAGCATTTGCAAATGTACCACCTCCACGGTTATTTGTATCTCCACATCCGTAACCTCTAACAAATAATTTTAAAATCATGACACAATCTTACTAACTATTGTTGCGAGACTCGATGAATCTTGCTTTATGAGAAAAACTACGAATGCTTTTGTGCTTTACGGTTAGCATTAAAAAAAAACATTATAAACAACTGCGATGGTCCTCGTCTATCTAGACTCATATTTAGTAGGTAATCGGGAGAAAAGCAAAAGCAAAAATCACAAAGAAGTGTTCTTACTCTTTTGTTTAAGGTTTGCTAACCAAAGACCTGCCCCATGGCGATTATTGACTTGATTCTTGCAAATCATTGAAATAATATTTGCATGAACATGCAACTGGAAGATTATCAAATTCACAAGCATGCATCATGATATTGGCAAAGGTAAAAAATTCATTGGTCTTGTTGGATGTGAGCAGCAAATTCACCTGATTTTATACCGAGTGGAATGGCTTTTTTCATGGCTTCTAACCCTCGCTTCTTACTATGCAATCGCCTTTTCTCCTAAAAGCCCGATTTCTTCAAAACAAAGAGAACAACAATCATTCAAACGCACTGCAACATCACATGCAAAAGTGGCACGTAACATTCTAAGATACTGGATACATACCGTTGCAAATAGGATAAATCATGATGCAAAAGGTACCGAGATCACGAAATCCATGAGGTTAGGTCCGCAAGGCTGCCCATACTTGATTTATCCGGTGGGAATCGAAATGCAAAACAACGAAACATAAGAAAAAGAAGCATAATATTTACCTCCCCTAGCCGCTAGGAATGGAGCGCATTAGGGTAAGGAGGCGGCATCGCCATCTGCATGAGGAGGAGTATAACCTGCCACGCCGAGGAAAGGATTGGGAGGAAAAACGTTAGGTTGAGAGAACATTTCTCCGGCCCGGATCACAGGTCTTCAAAATTCAACGACCCACATTACATATGGTTTTGAAATGCAATTGTTGAATTTTCGAATTCAAAATTGCGGTCTGAAATGCAATGCATTACATATGGTTTGGCAAAGGTTTAGGGGGGTATTCGTATCCACATTTTGCTCATCAAAACCATATGGTTATGCCCTCACATTCTATTGTTTTGTCATTTTAATATGGAGTAGTGATTGTTATGAACTTCTAAAAAGTGTTATCTATCATCTATTTTATCAAGCTTGTGCAATTTGCAGTTTGTATAATGCTAAGAAGCTAGAGCATACATTTAGTCACACTGTTTGATGTTTATGCTTTTATCAAGGCACAAACTGTGACATTTCGTTGTCCATGTAGACACCTTTGCATTTGAAGATATTTAGATGCATGATATTAAAAAGCATTCAAGCTTATAGCCGCCATTAGCATTATCTTGAGCCCATGTGTAAACAATATTTTTGGTATGATGTAATAAATGCCAAATTGCATGTACATGGCCTGACTTGGCCTCTTTCATGGGAATGTTGGACTCTTTTCGCTTGTGTTCGGCCCATTTGTTAGGCTGCTCTCCTTCCATTTATTTTCTTTATATGCATCCATTACTTCTTGGTCTCAACATCTTCGTCTTACCTCGCTTGTATACCAAAATCCATGCCTGGTTGAATTGGTTTGATATCTTGAACTTTGCTTACCTTTGGGAACCTGTTTCTCCGTATAGTTCTTTATGTTATGATGCTAGTGGTTCTTGCTGGGGGGTGTGATCATATGGGTCTGGTTCTTGCTCCAACTTTTCTGGCCTTCTATCCACTTCTAGTGAATTAGCATCCTTTATCTTTTTAGCCAGCGTGGGCCCTCTTTGAGGTCTTCTCGAGTTATGGCCTTTGGAGATATGCTTAATGATTTCTATATCCTTAATAAGGGCGGATCTCCCATCTTGGATCTGCATTTTCTCTGCTTGCGCATTTATACTTTATGCCTGCATTATAAAATTTCCCTCAAGCCTGCTTGGATTCCGAGAAGTCGAAACCAATGGGCTGATTATATGTCTAAGTTAGAGGATTTTGATGACTACAGTCTTTCTCATACCGCTTTTCGCATCATTGATGAAGCCTGGGGTCCTCATGATGTTGACCGTTTTGCTAACCTCTCCAATCACCAGCTTTCCAACTTTAATTGTTGGCACCCTATCCATGATTGGCCTTTATCCCCTGATGCCTTTTCTCATTCTTGGACTGGTTTCAATATTATTATTTTCCTCCCCCGCCTTGGTGCCTAAGACTTTGGAGTTTGCCTTGGCTTGTTCTGCCAATATGGATCTGGTCATTTTCCATTGGCAGTCAGTCTCCTTGGTGGCCTATGTTATATACAGATTCGGGTGGTTGGCTCCCTGCTATTAAGGACCATCTCTATTTTCCATCAGGCGGAAGGAGTTTGGTTTTCAAGTTAGCTTCCAATGCTTTGTCTTTGTTTGACAGAACTCCTTAAATATCTCGACACATTTCACCTAAAGACATTGGATAAGGTAAACATATATTTCAAGTCTTTGTTTCCACAGAGTGCCTCGTAACATACCATTTCGGATCGTCGTGGCATGACTTGAAGATTTGTCTAGGCAAAAATCCAGTTGTTATGAAGGGTTCATATGAACCCTTCATATGTTGTTTAATTGCTGACCACTTGCATTGGACTGTTTGTGAATCACCGACCATGGAAACATATGACAAATATTATGTAACTCATGATTCTTTGTGTTGAGATCTAGTACATTGGTAATGATGCACAAAGATTTTATGTATGGACATACCTTATTTTGGAAGCTCCCAATAACTACTACACCATGATCTGTCAATCTGGACCCATTTCTGCTATGAGTCCGATTGCTCTTTCTTTCTCCAGATCTGTTACCTTTGTCTCTATGTCCTATGTCAACAAATGCCTTGAACTTGTATTTTGTGCCAAACACCTGCTCCTTGCTTCATCTTTTTGCGAACGATTGGGATAAGCAGACCCATTCATGGGCATATATGGATGGAGGTATGTATGAAACCTAACATCCTCAAAACCTTATATATATTATGATATGATATAGAAATTTCAAATTAATATAAAAAAATTTGATATGAACGACTATTGGTTTTGCAAAACCAATGTATCGTAAAACACATCTTCTAAACTATTGTGCGATTGTAGAATTTATGTAATTAAACATAATATAAAAACTAGCAATGATTTTGCTAAACCAATGTACACTTAAAACAATCTTACAACCCGATGATGATTTTTGAAACTAGTGTGAAATTTAGAATTAGTACAAAAAATATGATATGAATTACTATTGGTTTTGCAAAATCAATATATGCATAAAACACATCTTACAAACTATTGATGATTTAACAAAACTATTGTATGATTGTCAAATTCATGTAATTAAACATGATATGAACTAGCAATGTTTTTGCTAAATCACTATACACTTAAAAACAATCTTACAAACTAATGATGATTTCTAGAAACTAGTGTGAAATTTCAAATCAGTACAAAAAATATGATATAAACCACTATTAGTTTTGCATAATCATGAAGGACACATGGTTTTTTTACATTATGGATTGTTGTATAAAAAAACCATCTACATACTGGTTTTTATGCTAATTTTTTATACAAGTTCATTTTTGGGGGTCTTGTGAAATGTATTTGGAGTTGAATCTGTTATTGTCTCGAGGATATTACTATAAGCAGTGGGTGGTCTCAAATTTGAGCTCTTTGGATGACCACACTGTGGCTAGTGTGTATAGCCACCTTGTAAGACTAGTAATGGTACCGACCTTCTTTGGGCATAAGTCAAGGAACCTTTAATTTCTTTATTTTTTATTCTCCCTTTTTTTCTAACCCAGATTCTCCCTCCTTTTGCCTTCCCTTTCCCCTTTCCTTCTTTTTTTTTCTCTTTTTCTTATAAGCTTTTCCTTCCTTTTTATCTTTCCCGCTCTTCCCATTTTCCACTACTCTCTTTCCCTTTCTTTTCCCTTCCTCTTCCTTTTCCTTTTCCTTTTCTCTTTCAGTTTCTCATACATTTTTTTCTTCTCTTTTGCTTACCTTTTCATGTGCCCTTTTCTTCCTTTCCCCACCCTCTTCCTCTTGATCCGTGCCCTTTTCCCCATCTCTTTTCCCATTTCTCTCTCCTCTTTTCCTCATGCTCTTTTTTGCTTTCCCTTCTCCTTTTCCTTCCCTTTTCCTTTCAACTTTCCATTCCCTTTTCATACTCTCCCCCACCCTTTTTGCTTTGCGATGTTCCCTTTTCCCTTTCCTTTCTCTTTCCCCTTCCTTTACATTTTTTCCTTTCCCGTTCCCTTTAAGCTTTTCATATGCCTCTTTCCATTCCCTTTTCTCAACCTTTTTATGTACCATTTTACCTTCTTTCCCCATCTTCATCCCCTTTTCCCCTTTCCACTTTCTCCTTTCTTGTTTCTTTTTCTTTTCCCTTTCCCATACTCTTTTTCCCTTTCTTTCTATTATTTCCTCACCCTTTCCCTCTCCCCTTTTCTTCTGTGCCCTTTTCTCCTTCCTCTTTTCCTATTCCTTGCTCCCCTACCCTTTGTCTATTCTAATTTCCCCACCTTTTTCCTCAATTTTCCATCCTTTCCCTCTTCCTTTTCTCGATGCTCTTTTTGCTTTCCTTTTTCTCTTTTCTTCACCCTTTCTCTTTTCCCCTTTTTTCCGCCCTTTCATTTTCTCTTTTTCTCGATTCCCTTTTCCCAAGTTCTCTTTTCCCTTTTCCCCCCTCTCTTTTCCTTTTTACTTTTCTTTTTCCCATAGACTTTTGCAACCTTTTCTTATTTTCCCTTACCTTTTTCTCCTTTTCTCACCTTTACTTCTTACCCTTCTCATGTGCTCTTTTCCGTTCCTTTCCCCTCGCCTATTCTATTCCTTTTCTATTTTCTTTTATCTTTTCCATTTTCCTTTTCTCCTTCTCTTTTCCTTTTCCTCTTACCTTTCCTTTATTCCTTTTTCTTTTCCCTTTTCCTTTTTCCTTTTCTTCGTTTTCCTTTTCCTTCCCCTCTTCCTTTTCCTTTTCCCTTTTTTCCTTTCATCGTTTTCCTTTTCCCCTTCCCCTTTTCCTTTTCCCTTTCATTCGTTTTCCTTTTCCCTTCCCTCTTCCTTTTCCTTTTCCCTTTTCCCTTTTCCCTTTCATCGTTTTCCTTTTCCTTTTCCCTTTTCCTTTTCCCTTTTTTTTCCTTTTCCCTTTTCCCTTTTTCCTTTCATCGTTTTCCCTTTTCCTTCCCCTTTTCCTTTTTCCTTTTCCCTTTTCCTTTTCCTTTCATCATTTTTCCTTTTCCCTTCCCTTTTCAGATTTCCTTTTCCTTTTTACCTTTCATCGTTTTTTCCTTTTCCGTCCCTTTTTCCTTTTCCTTTTCCCTTTTCCCTTTTTCGGGTTTTAGTTTTCCCTTTTAGTTTTCCTTTTCCCTTTCATCTTTTTTTCCTTTTCCCTTCCCTTTTCCTTTTCCATTTTTCTCTTTCATAGTTTCCCTTTTCCCTTTCATCGTTTTCCTTTTCCCTTCCCTTTTCCGTTCCCTTTTCCTTTTTCCATTTCATCGTTTTCCTTTTCCTTCCCTTCCCTTCCCCTCCCCTTTTCCTTTTCCCTTTTCCCTTTTCCTTTTCCTTTTCCTTTTCCTTTTCCCTTTCATATTGAAGCCATAGTCAAGATGAAATTTTTAGTTGAAGACAAGCACACATCATCTCCACCATTGGTCAATCAAATCCTCGGCCGTCCGATTTGGGTCACGGTCCATTACACAACATTATAATATAAAGATTAGCTAACTTTGAAATGATTGCGGATGAAGAGGATGGTATGTTGTATACTATGGTGAAGACACTTGAAAGCAGTTATATGTAGCCTCCCAAACTCGGCTTAAATTCTATGGTCAAACTCGAAACCATCATTCATATGGTATTGACTCAATTATTATTCATAGTTTGACTATTAAAGCAAAAGCACTCACACAAAAACATCAATGCAATTGTAACACAGAAAGTCATGTATTTATGTTCGTATTACATCAAAAATTGTGGCATATTTGCAGTATAACATGTACAAAATTGTGGCATGTACGCAGGAGTTATATATAAGTCTTCACTATTTCAATATCTGACCTGTAACTTTGCATGAATCTGTCTCATCTTAACCTGAATTAAGATCAACTTCGCATTCTATCACATGTAGTCACGAAGTATGAAAGGTCTCCCTAACCATTGTAGCTGACCTTTGCAATATTGTTTTACCATTTCAGTGGTTTCTTTCCCAATTCAAACTCGACATTGTTTTCTAGAATTACGAGCATCATCCTGTCTTGATGTCGGCCTACAATGCTCCTTTAGAATGTTAGAAATCATCAACCATTGCCACATCCTTAAATGCTGGCGGGGAATTGGTCCAATACATAATCATACGCATCCAAATTAAAGCACGGAATCAAAGAGATGTGAAAGGTGGAAGGCAAATGTTTTATAGATGCTATCATCAACAATATGCAATTGCCCTCATGTTGTGGGTATTCACTAAAAGCTAACGGATAAAGGTTTTTAAGTACAATGGTTTTCGGTCGGATGGGCCACTTGAAGGCATCTCTAAGCAATGGATTGCGATCCCAAATAAATACAAAGTCATGCCTAATAACGGTGCTATGACATCCACAACTTCATTTACATTAACCTTGTTCATGGATGACCAAATTGCTATGTCAAAGTGTGCCATTCTTTGCTGCGAAATTCCGTGCATGAGGCCTTAAAACAACCAATTTCTTGCTTGTTTTTGTAATCCACAATCTACCCACCGTCTGAGTTGTTTCCTCGCATATGTACTCACTAGAACACCATTCACTCTAAAATAAAGTTTCCTCTTCAAAGAGGACTTTCTTTGTACACCTATCATTCAAAAATATAAAGTAAACACCAACTCAAGCACAAACACAAAAGCGAGAAATTTAAAATACTAAATTAATAATAACTCACAACATTTTGATCAACCATTTGTTCAACATTTTGGTCTTGAAATACAATTGTACCTGAACATTCAAACATCTATAGTTAAATCAAAGATTTTATAGACAAATTTGAATTGCCTCTTAAAACCTCCATAATTGCATTCATTTTGGTACTGTGTCTTCCTTATCTAGTACTTCCTTTTACCCTTCTTTTTTTCTAGTTCTTCATTTTACGTAATTGTTTCAACCTCAACTTCTTTTCTGATTCCAGCTCATTTGCCAATGCCCTCCTTCTAAAATTGTACTTCCTGCCTTCTTGACACTGTGTTCTTTGCCTTTTTTTTTTTTCCTTCTTTTGTTGCAACCTCTCCATCTTTTCCTTTTCCTTTTGTTGGCTGCTTTCTTCTCTTCCCGAAGGGGTAATTTGTACATCCTTACTACATCCTACACCATCATGTTCAACAACAGTTTCATCCTGCTCACTTGCATATCCTTGATGGATGCTTTTCTAGCCCTTTGCCTTAAAAGCTTTTTAGGACTACACAATGCATCTTTCAGGCACTTTTCAATTCGAGGAAGGTGGCACATAGTCTTGATGTGAGAAGGGACCTACCAATTGAATCAAGTTGATTTGTAGGTATATATATCTGTAGGCATATCAACTATTTTATTTTTACTTCTGCTGCTGTCACATGCATGCCAAGCTCAAGAAATAAATCTGGATGAATTACACCCCACATACCTTGCATTTACCTTCCTTCAACAAGGCTGCACAAGCCACATGGTACTCATGATCACAACTTAAAATCAAAGACAATTTGTACCTATCATCATGAAAAGTAGGCCACAATACACTGCAAGCACCAAAGTTGCAGATTCACGGTAGTCTTCCTCACTGATAGTGTTGATCTTGAATGGATTAAAACTTATATTCTTCAATTACGTAAGATTACAAAAGATTACTCGAGTTCCAAATTCGGCCTCTTTCTCTTTGATCTCAATTCCAAGGTATTCTTCCTCGAAATGCTCCCATACGTCATCCTGAGACTTGAAAAGGATTTTAACTTCATTCTGATGTCTCCATTTGTAGTGTCATCTCCAATTCCTTCCTCGGATTAGAATCCTCCCTTGGCTTTCAGATATTGTGGTCTTCAAAGCCTCAACTTTCTTCATGCTCTCTTCAAGTTCCACTAATGAATTTTTCATTAGACTTAGCCTCTGCTGATTAAACTAACCTCAATTTCATGCACCTCTTCTAACATGCTTGCCCTTTCATTCTCAAGCTTATTTACGACTTCCTTAATCAATTCAAAGTTCTCTTTTAAAAAAGTGGTCTAATTTTGAACTTTCTAAGCAAGTAACTTTGCTAGAAGTGGCAACTTGGACATCCTTTCCTCTACTAGACCTGCAATTTCTATACTTCATAACTTGAGCCCCAAAAGAGGCCCTATTGATCTTGTGCTGCGAGGGGTTTGAAATGGCGAGATCACAATTTTCCCATGCAAAGCATAAGCCACCGCTTTCTCACTTCATTGTTTGGCATAGTTTCCTTTCCTCATATAATTTTTTCAACAATGGGTCCAATTTTTCTTCGAACCGGGGCTGGATCATGGAAACTTTCATCTTATTGCTTGGGCCTTCTTGCCAAACCGAGGCCCATTGTTGCATCTGTTACATTCTCTTCCAACCATTTTACTTTCAAAGCAGCCAAATCCTTCACTAGAAAGTCCATGAATGTCTATGAAATCTTGCTTTCGGTGCTTCGCCATTGTAAATTGAACGGATCAAAGGATTGTGTGACTAATTGGTGATCAAGGAAGAGGATTCGAAACGGGATTCAAATTGGGGCGGAATAAAGAAAGTAGCGGGAAACGAGGCAAATGATGTCCTCTGAAAAAAAACTGACTGCTCGAATTTAGGTGCTTTAAGTGCTTGGTGCTTTCACGCATTTTGGGGTACCACTATCAAATTTACACCCTTGGCTGCTCCGTTCTTCTATGGCTCTCTAACTCAAGTCTGGTTTCTTCTGTTTATCTTAGGGCCAATCTTTTTGAAGCTATGATGCAGTTGAGACATGGGGAAAGACAAGAGTTGTGCCTCCCATAGTATCTATTTGAGAAGAGGTCGTAGTTCTTGTCCAAGAGGCCGGGCCCTAACCTGCATCATTAAGGTCTAGAAACTTAGTCCTCCTTTCCTGTAGTATCCTATGGAGAAGATGTTGAGAGGGGTTCTAAGAGCACTAGGCTCAGAGTCTGGACTACTATTCATGGATCAGAGAAGTGGTAGCAGTTCCATACTCAACTGTATGTACATAAAGATTTTATCATTTGAATACAATACGCATTCTTGCCTTCCAACAAAAAAAAGAAAACCATATTGATTTTTGTGTTGAACAAACAAATAATCCCTAGGCACCAATCTATGAATGGTGGCACATTCCATTCACATTACTACGTTGCATTGATAAACCTAATGATCACCTCTTCCACACATAAATCTAACAAAAACAAATTAAGGAAACATACAAAAAAAAAAGGCATTACAATAATGACCTTTGCAAGCGTAAAATGCCAATTACAATGCCTATTCAAATTTCTCCACCAATTCTTACTTAGGTTGCACGCAATATAAGGCCATCAATAATAATTTGATGTTTTCTCCGCACCAAGATATTGACATATCCTTTTGGTGACAAATTGCGCCACAGACTTTTATATGGAATTAAGCCTATAGTAACTGGATTGCCAATGTCAGTTTATATGTGCATTGATCTATCATTTGGTTCTATGCCTAGCAACGTTGGGCACCATAACTAGTTAATCTTAATAAAATATGTTTCCTTAATGGGCACTTCATGGGCACCCTTCCCTAGTGCTTTGTTTTACCCCCAATGATTCATCCGAAAGCATCTCCCTTAATGGGAATGCTACGCTTTTCTTTAATCCCTAGTTTAATTTAGCGAATTCTAGGGTGGATAAGGCCAGAGTAACTCTGCCGCCTTAATGCATGCATTGCATGCTTCACCAGATATTTGCCTGAAAGAAATAAGTTAACATTTCAGATTACCTCAAAGAAATAAAAGGATGTCTTGGTTCCTACTTCTTATGCCTCGAGATTAGCAGATCTTGAACCTGCAAGGCGGATCTAGTAAGAAATAAGGTAAGAAATCGTTTATGAAAACCTTCAATTGAATTGCACATAAGTGCCAATGCCGCCGTTCTAGCACCAAAAGCCACGATCTCACCATCATCAAACTAGAGTAAGTAAAGCCGTAGCACAAACTCTAAGCCATAACCCGGTAAAAGTAGCAAGGATTGAAAATTGAACCCAACAAGAACTATAATCTAAAGAAAGTTGCTTTTAGGCAACATTCGATGTCAACAATGATGTGGTTGCGTTTAGCAATGCTTATTGAACTCTTTGAGGTAAAGGGCAACCTCGTTACTACCAAGTATCCGGGCCTATTTTTATGCCATTTTTTCACCGCTGCTCCATTCAAACACCCACTTTTGTTCATTACTACGTCCACTTCGCTTTCATTCGTCTATGGCCACCAGTATCCGCAACTAAACCACGACCGAAAGCCGCTGGCGCCATTCTTGGTAGGTTCTTCCTTTGTTCCGCTCTTTAGGTAAACTGTAATTTTATAATTGGGCTCGATCCGCAATAAAAATTCTTAATCGGAATATTGTCTTCAATCGATTTGTCACGATGAAGGCTTTCTTTGTTTTTATACTACTATTTCAAGTTCTTTTCCTTTTTGAGCATTATACTACCATTTCAAGCTCCTCAATAACGCATAGGCATAAATGAATTGATCCAATTCACGTTCAAGATTATACACGGTAAGTCTTGTGCCATGAATGGATTGCGGCTTCATTCTTTCTTTCATCTCCATTGCCATTTGAATATTTATCTTCCTCATATTTGACCTTGTTTCCTCGCTATATAGGTGGCTACAAAATTCCTCAAATATTGCATTTACACATCATCATTTTCATATCTAATGTCATTTCGAAAGGTATGTTTCCTCAAGCGTCAATCTAGCCAAGACCGTGGTGGTTCTCATATCCTTTCACGCCACCCCATGCCTCCCCGCACTCTCACATACATCGGGGATACCGTGGATCGCCACGCCCACCTACAAGTACCTTAGGGGTGGAGTTCCCTCCTCGCTTCGGGCTGGAGGCGCCTATCCGCTAAGGGTGACGATGACCCAGTGAAGCGCTTTTATGCCATGCGAACAACCAGTGCAGAGCTCTATGATTGGGGCCATCAACACATCTGCTCGCACCGGTCGAAGCCCGGCCCTTCAGACGGGGTCGAGTTTGGGCCCCGGCCGCCTCTTTACACTGAATGACTTGGAGCAAAGCGTAAGGCATTTTGGCACGGCACTGGGGTGAAACCTTCAGTCCCCTATCAGATTCTCACCGGGCAGAAACTGATTCTTACCGCTTCACGGCGTTCTTGATAGACACATCGCCTATTTTCGTAAAGTGGTTACTATGGGTGATGCTCGCTCCGCACTTTAATTACGTGGCCATGGGTCCGCGGCTTAGGGCCTGTGGAGGGGTAAGAGAGAGCAAAGGTTCGCCGATGGAACGGCGGCAGAGCACGATCGCGCGGTACCGGCACAATGGGCGATCGTGGATACCGGAGTACCTAGATGCTTGTTTCCTTGGCAAGCTCGGGACCCCGGCTCTAGAGCAGGTCAAAATGGCCCATTACAAGGAGCACATCAACCCTTGTTAGCTCGGGGCCCACAGCCTCTACCTGCTCCGGCCGCCCGGTGCTGCACTCATTGCCTCCATTCGCAAGACAAAAGCCCACCATCTTCGCATCGAGATCGGGCAGTGGATTGGGGAGCCCGCCGGACAGGTGCTCGCCGCCGTCCAAACGGGTGCCATTGAGGATGAGTCTCACACTTTCCGAGTTGCCCGGCCGTTCCGATCCGGCCGATCCGGCCCCTTAGTACGGCCGGACGCGTTCCTTGCATTTGCCGATGAACACACCGCCGCGACGCGCCTCCGGGTCATACATTCGGAGGTAATGGGCTCAAGGTCACCTTTTGCCCCCGCCTGGCTGCCCGACTAGGCACTACGGTGTGGTGCATGATCAGAGTATATTTGGGTGTTTACGCATTTTATATGATTAGCACGGTTTGTCAACCAGTTGATTGCTGCCACGTTTTTCCTCGGAAACCCTTCCCAAGCGGGGGGTTTTTAATCCGGCAAGGGCGACCGCTTGTATCGCGTTTTGTATTGGGTCCCATAGACCGATTGGTCTCGCGGGACGATAAAAGTACCTTCCTTCCTTCCTTCCTTTCAACTCCTCTCGTGTTTTCAAGATGCATTTTAAGGTTATAGACTTAGACTTACAGATTTTTAAGATAAGTTTACAATTCCCAAACCGTAAAATGGACCCCCTGCTTCCAAATTTATGCCCTCATTCTTCAAGAATGGAAGCTTTGTAGGACCGATACTTGTTGGTCAACATGTGAGTGATCCGTGCATGATCACATAAGTTTCACCTTTGTCGAAGTTTACCTTGAAGCCTTGTCTACTTTTTTCTCCATCTTCCTTCCTTCCTTATAGTAAGGTTGGTGATGGAGATTGTGGGACAACAATAAGTATTATTTGAAGGGTTTTCCCATTGCCGGGCTGCTTCGATGGAGATGCCCGATTGATACAAAGATATGCATATGCAGGGGTGCAACCGCAGCTCTTGAAGATGTGGAGAAGCCGTAAGTTCATAATAGTGAATCTATATTAACAATTCAATGACAAGTGTGGTTTTGGTGTGGTACACGTGGTGTCTTGTAAGTAAAGTATCTTTGGCACCCCTAACCAAAAAGTTATAGTTAGTGAAAGATAAATTCGTGAGCTAAATTCGTGTGTAGACGGTGACTCCATCCGAGGTGTGAAGCTTAGTGACAAGATTATTATTGTCTAGAAAATGCTAGGATTTCCAAAACCCAACCGCATACCGTGATGAGGGCATGTTGCAAGGCGGTGATTGAGAGCCCTCTGCTGCGAACAAAGTCACCATTTGAAATAAAGTAAGTAGAAGGGATCTTTATTGATGTCTCATAGTATATGTGCAAGCATTCCTAGGGAAGGTCTTGCATGCCAATCGCATTATAAAATGGATTTGCAATGTCCAAACCGTAAGAAGCACCCAAAAAAGCTCTCAATAAAGCGCAGCCTATGGAGCTTATCAGAATGCTTATCTATGATCACGTTGCATTATGCAAACGGGCGTGGAATTACCAACTCAAAGCCACCAAGCAAGCAGACACCACCGATAGCCACATGCAGCAATATAAATCGCTTGGCGAGTAAATACATTGGAATAATGATAAAAACTTCTCACACATTTATAATGGTGATGAATTGATCGGTCTTCTTCTAAGCACGCGTTTTTTGTAGCAATTGTACACGCTTTTGTACTAAGCAAAGGGGTGGAAAATATAGTGGGTATTGCAGCCAATGGATTCAACCGGGGACGACCTGATGAGGAGATGCGGCTCATTAAGATAACCGGTCCTGTTTCTCCAATTCTTGTTTGATTTTTAAATGTGTAGAAGCTACCGGCATATGGAGTCAAAAAAGCCCGTGGGCTAATAGCAGGGATTCAACAATTTACAGTTCTATTTTTACTTGCATATTACTTGGAATGCTAGTCTTGAAGGCATGCTTAGTTATAAAATGGAATGGCTATATCCTAACTTAATCAAAGCATTAATGGTATTTGTGCGGTTTCCATGCATCTACCATTGATGTATGATATGCATTAAAACGTATGGCTGGAAGTAAGTGTAAGTGATTAAGCTATGGGACATAGGCTATCCAGCATTCATGATTCATGGATTTCCATAAGCATGTTAGAGTTGCCATTTGCTTGGGTCTCTTTGACTTGTTTTAACACGAAGCAAATAACCATGCTTTTAGTATTAAGTGTGTTTTAAACCACAAACGCTTGTACTAGCTGTGCTAAAATTGCCTAGTTTAAACCTAAACTTGAAGGATCTTTACGATCTTAGTGGTATAAAGGCCTTGATGAAATCATGATCTTGATGAATCCAAACAAATTTTAGAACATTCAAAACAGGTGCATAGATTGATGTTAGAATTGAATGTTTACATTTGTTTGTAATGCAAGATAGGGATGCTCGTAGAGAGCGTGGGAGCATTTACAAAACGAAATTTCCGAAGTTTCAGGTATGATTTCAATTTCGATGAGCTTTGGAACAATAGCATCAAGCAAATGCTATTTTGCTTTGGAGATTAGTGTGAGGAAACGGATGGTATTATAGAGCTGTGTATTTGCAATGTCCGTATTGAATGGTGGCATCAATTGTTTTTTATTGCGGATAGAAGCTATTGTTCAAATTCTTTTGTTGAGAAGGGATGATCCTACAATCAAAGTGTTAGTTTTTTCAACATGTAATAATGTGCTTGTAGTTGTTGAGCATCCACTTATAGCAAATAGCATCACGTTATGAGGATTAAAGGCCAAAGGTATGCATATGTGAGCAATGTTAGTTAGCTCATAGTCAATTGTGGCATTTGTATAGTTTGTATGATCGTAAGATTTATCTAAAGAATGGTGTGCAAATGCTAGCATGCAATGTCGTGACACAACAGGTTCTTTGGCTATAACATTTAACCATTTTAAATGCCCATGTTCGCATATGTTGCATAAAAGCACCCGAAGGTACATTGAACCTACCGTGATTTGCTAGAACTTGTTTTTAACACTTGGTTTCATATGTCTCAAGTCCGGCAAATAATACCGTGCACTAGTGCGTCATGCAAACCAAACCAAAGCCACTCATGCCAATATTTTCTAGTCTTTTATCCATATCCATGTGAGAATGAGTAATGGTTATAAGGATCCCAATTGTTGGATTTTGTTTATGCATATCATACTACATTTTTCAAAGATAGCTGAATTTTATGATCCTTGTTAGAATTGAATGTTTACATTTGTTGGTCTATGGCTATTGTAAATGCAATATAAGGATGCTCGTAGAGCGGAAGTGGAGCATTTACAAAAGCGGGGCTTCAGAAATTTTAGGTATGATTTCAGTTTTGATGAGCTTTGGAACAATAGCATCAAGCAAATGCTATTGGGGGTTCAAATCCCTTGCTCATGCTATTTTTAATGTGTTTTACCTCATATGATTTTCTTAAATAATATATTCAACAAAACTGTACAAGAATTGTTATTAGAAATTATTGTTCGGCCAGAAGCAAAGCAATGGGCCATTAAAGGTCCCATGTGGGCATTTGATGGGCACTTAGTGGTCCATTGGAAGGGCACATGTTCTATTAGGGTTAAATTAGCCTCTCGACTTGAAAAGTTCGGAGCGAACTTTGCCTATCAATTCAAAGCTAAAGACCGTGAGTTAAAGAAAGTCTAGTCCATCATAATAATGTTTTTTCCTTTAAGTGGGTGCTTCATGGGCACCCTCCCCTAGTCCCAAAATTTTGAACTATAACTTAAAGAGCCAAATTTCACTATGATATGTTAAAAAAGGGAGTTACAGAAAGTCTAGTCCTACTAATAATATTTTTTTCCTTAAGTGGGCGCTTCATGGGCACCCTCCCCTAGTCCCAAAATTTTATAACTATTTATGTATTGACTTGATACTGGGCCTTTAACCTCGCTGACTTCAAATAGAATATGCTAACTTAGATTACAAAGTCTGAAGCGGCCCGAAGTCAAGACGGCTTTCGCCCTAATAAGAAGAATCGATGGACCCGTTCTCTCATCTTAAGATCAGAAGAATGCTTATTGCGGTTGCATTCCGGCCAGATCAAGCCGAAATGCAACTTAAACAAGCATTCTCTTATACAAATAAAAATCGCCCTTTAAGTTAAGAAACGACGCGATCAGCTCAGCCATGGCCGGAAGTGCAGTAATTCTTCTTCTGCTTTTGTATTCTACAATTGTTTTGATCGAGGCACAAACAGGCAATTCTCAATCTGAACTCAGCCAATTACACTTGTTAAAATGCTGTATGCTTGAGTGTTCTGATAACGTAATGGGCTGTTATTGAAAACAGGATTTTTAAGCATTGATTGTGGAGCGACCCAAGGGTATGTAGATGCGAAGACTGAATTGAATGGGTTCCAGACGGCAGCTATACAAGTTCTGGTCTGAATGCGAAAGTGGAGAATCAGAGTGTATCAGAGACTCTAAGAACTGTGAGGTACTTCCCAAATAGCAGGCAAAGCAACTGCTATGTGCTGCCAATCAAGAGCGGCCAAAATATTTCTTCAGGGCCACATTTTTCTACGGCAACTATGATGCTCAATCGTCGTGGCCATCCTTTTCCTAGTTTTTGCAAGAGGTGATTGGAACTATGAACTGGTGGGCAGTGATTACGCAGACGATCCGGCAGTCCATGTGGAGCTAATTTTCCCACCGAAGCAGAGCTCCAATGTAGATCTGTGCCTTAGCAGCTATGACCCCGCCAATAGCGTCCCTTTTATTTCCTCCTTAGAGCTCAGACCTCTTCCTACTTCTTTTTATAGCCAAAATGCCGATTTTGCAAATCAATACTTGCACCTCCAGTTCCGGAGGTACTTCAACCAGGACCCTAATGCTATTTTAAGGTATGGAATTGCAACTATAGTTACTCATAATCTTATTCATGAACTTTTTTTTTTTTTTTGAAGAACTGTGTCATCAATATCTTATTCATGAACTTGGTTTTTGACCAATCCTTTTTATCACAAATGACACGTCGGATCGATAATGTATACTGTTTTTGTGTCTATAGTTATCCCCAAGGCGACTATGATCGAAGGTGGCTTCCCGGTCTCTTATTCACCTTTGCTAATAGAATAAGCTCCAATTCCACAATAGACACTTCTTTTTTATATCAACAAGCCACCATCCTGTGTGCTATGATCGCATTTAAGGAATCAATGGTTCTAACTTCAATTATACCGTCGCCATGGGAAAGGTCAATTCAGACTGCTATTCTTCTTCTACTTTGAGTTGAGGACTGACAGAATGCCACCGATGTTCGAGAGTTCAACCTTGTTATAAGTTGCGATAATGGTGAAACATCAACTCCCAACAAGTTGACAATCAAACCCAATGACACCTGGACTTCATACTTTTGGGGTGGTTGGGGACCTCTGACTCGGCCACATTCGCGTTCTCTTTGACTCCAACAAGTAACTCTACATTGCCACCCATTTTTAAATGCATTTGAGATATTTGCATATAATGAATCAACTGCCTTACCCCCGTCATCTCCTCCCCTCCTTCTAAACCTTCCTCACTTACTCCCCTCCTCCTCCTCCACATATTCCTCGTCTTGAATCATTCGGCTAAAAGGTTAAGAGTCTTTCATGCTATTTCATTCTGGTAAGGATCCTTTGTTAAGCATTTCCTATGTATTTGCTTCATTCTTTGAGCTCTAACACTACCTCAAATATCTTTGCTTGGCAGTTCTATTAGGCATTTTTATGTGATGGAATCTTCCTTGTTGTCAATATGATTTCTAAATTATTATGCTCACATGGAAATCCGCTTAGCTTGGATAAAAGCAATAACACGCAATCATTTATTAGCCTACATGTTTCGTCAAAATAAAGCATGTTTGTGCATGTGATGTGTTATTGGAAAGCTAAACTAGGGCCATAATCTATTATTATTCTTTTCATGCAATAATCCTTTGTGTTGACCATGTTATGTGGAAACTAATATAATACTAGTAGAGCTCCGCATTGCCTGGCTGTACAATTTTATTATAGGGCACCATGAAATTGTAAACATATGTACAATAGTTTGCAGATTTGAGAGGGAGTACAATTTTATTGTAGGCCACCATGAAATTTATATACAATAGTTTGCAGATTTGAGAGGGAGCCAATGGAACTTTATAGGGTTTTCCATTAGAAAGATTAGGTACATGTATTTCTTTTGCCTAATGACAATAAACATGTCTCCAATGCGTGATGGGATTCACTTTGTATCGAATTGTTGCACAAATAATATGCACAAAAAAAGTATCATTGCTTAGTTGCCTTAACTTTGCATTGAACTCTTACACAAATCATATGCATAAAGATGAAATATGCGCCATTGCCACAACTCACCTAATTTGCATTTAGTTTCACTACTCAAACCTATCCATTTGCTTCTATACTTTAAATAAATGTGGCTCATTCATGCCCCACATCTTGTGATTACATTGGACATTTCCATGCCTTTTAGGCCTAGACTTGGCTCATTATTAGTTCAATTTATTCAATTTGCAATTTTAAGTTCTCGATAATGCCTCTTGATGTACATCTTGTAGATCTTACAAAAGAGGCATATGCCCAATATTTTGCATCTCTAAAGCTATCATGTAGACATTAGAGCAAAGCCCAATAGCATCATAAAGGAACACTACAATCTCTAAATTCATTTGGAAATGAAATATGACTGATTGACAGGACAATGTCTATAAGCTCTCGTATGGAACTGCTAGGTTTAATGTATAATATGACATGTTTTTTCAAAGTTATATGGGACATCAATGAAGTCATTTACTCCCTACAATCGTGACGTCTTAAGGGTGCTATTTTGATGGTTTTTCTTATAAAATACACATCTAACTCTTGGACCTAGCTATCAGAATAGTAGCATGAGCTTTATCTATATGCCTTCTATGAGTCAAAGCTCTAAAGAATAGTGGAAATCTACCTTGGTACTTGATGCAAAGAAGGCAATAGCACTAAAATACAAAACATTATGAGTGACACTATTTATATTTTCAAGAAAGCAAGGAACTAAAATAGAAAACAATTATGAGTGGCCTTCCATCCTAACATCGTATAATAGAATAGCTGCTTCCATAGAACATAAAAATAAGAGTGAGGGCCAAACTCAATGTTCTATCTTATGATTCTTGCCGGCAATTCAAGCATGCAAACGCCTCTTCATGGAGGAAGTGTTAAGTTGACCAAAAACAACTTGGTATGGCTATGATGCGGTTGTTTGGCAACAATGTGTATGACTTTATCCTCAAGCTCGTTACCTCCTCGAAAGTGGCATTAGCTCGAAGGGTGACGCTCCACATATTTATCATATTTAAGTATAAATACATGACATCACTATGAATAATTAATGGCACATTAATTATTCATAAGCTAAGGTTAGCTATGTTAATAATTAAATTATAAAGGTGGAAACCTAACCAAAACCCTAATTCAAATTTAGGGCTTATCCTAATATTAAAAAAGGGCTAAAATACCAAATTAGTTAATTAATGACATGCCACCGCCCAAATCGATTGGGCAAGGTAGGGTTTCCATTTTGGACACCCAAATTAGGGCTTTTGTGCCCCAATCGAATTAGAGCCAATTGGAGATGGAGGAGGAGGAGCGCCAGCCCGGCACCCTTGACAGAATCGAGATGGAGCCATCCCAAGCCTGATTCTGGATTAGTCCCGGTAGCAGCCATTTTATCGTAGGGTAGGCCCCGTTGGGCACTTTGTTGTGTGTATTTCTTTTGTTTCTTTGTGTTCTCTATGCTTTACTTGTAGGAACTAACCCTTGATTGCAAAGGTGAGTTTCTCCTTATCTCCATTACGTACTTGCTCTTAAATGATGGATTGATAGTTCTTTGCATAGTATTACTCTTGAAATGGGGAATTAAGAGGGGGTAGAGACCTCTCGAGCCATGTTTATTAGTATGCTCCTAGGTAGGATCCCCTCAGAATTCCCATTAGGTGCGGCCCTGTACAAGAGACCACCGAGTCTGGGATGCTATGGAATGACTTAGCACCAAACAAGGGACACAGTGGTGAAGTGGGGGTGGGGTCTTGCAATTTAACATAAAAAGGCTCTGAGACTCCTACTGATGGGCTAGGCCCGATAGTCGGTCACGAGGGGCGGGGTATGGGTCCCCACTCCTCGGGTGTAGAGGTGTGATCCGTGATGGAGCATCTTTTGCACTTTGAGTAGATTTAGGGTGAGTAAGTTGGGTGCAGGATGGGGGTCAGCGGATGCACGACGTTTCTAGCTCACCCATGGAACCACCGCGGATCCCGAAGGGGACACTTCCCACGACCGCCTCATCTGGACGGGGCTTCATGAACCCCGAGTAGGCCTCGACGGGTGATACCTTGAGTCTCCAAGTGTCCGAAGGCTATAGTGATGCCATAGCATGATTCATCATCCGCAAAGTGTGCAATGTGAGGGGCGGATGGAGTGGACAACCCGAGATGTTCTATGCCAGCCAACGCCATGTCAAGATTGATCCGGCGATCTCCCCGAGACCTAACCGTCGTCGATCCTCACCGAGTCCGAATCGGGTAGAACCCGGGTTTGGGGTGTTTTCCCTTAGGATTAGATGCATATTCTTTTGCCGCTGGTACTTGATGGATGCCACCCTTCATTGGTGGTTATTTATATATGATTTATCTTTGTGTGCTAACATGTATTCACGCTTCCAGCGACATAGGAGCCCCATTGAAGCGTGGGCGAATGACCCCCACAGGTCCTTCACTCGAGGCATCTTTCCATAGATGGCCCGAAGTTGGATCTTAAAGGCCCCGCATGGCGAGATGGTTGCCATGGAGGAAAGTCCCCGTGATATATACCGAAGGCCGATATGTTCCTCGGGCGTCCACAAAGGTATCGAGCCATGATTCGGTTGATCGGAATCATAGCCTCAAATCTCTAACCCGTTAGTTCGTAGTTAAGTGGGTCTTAAGCTAGTTGGACTGCCTAACTTTTCGGTGATTTAGTCTTGTGCTAGGTTGATGTAAGAAAATGTTGAGTTTTAGGAAGTTTAGGGCATTTTTGGAGGGAAAAAGTTGTGACTGGAGGACCCAAGTTAGATGGGCCATAACTTTTTTAAGGTAGCTCAGATGAAGGCGAAAATGGTTCCAATGGATCGGGCACCTCCAAATACCCTAGAGGGCACGTTACCCGAGGTCAAAATGGCGACAGCAGGCCGAAAAAGTCAAAGGGGCACTGCTGTCGGATTGAGTATTTTTCTCGGAAAGTTATGACCGTATAACGCTAGCAGCGCCCCATACACGGTCCGGGCCGTTATAAAAATATCACCGTTTTTAAAAAAAAAAAAAAGTTTTTCCTTTTCCACCCGCTTTTTGAACCCGTGACCTTCCACCTCCAACCCAACACTCTTTCCATTTTGCCAATTCTCTTTATGTGAGATATAAATGTTTTAATCCTTTGTTATATATATCTAATGTTTTGTTTTATCTAGTTAGCAATTCTTTTAAGCAAAAGGTAAATCATGGGATTGAACCCCTGACCTTCTGCGCCCAAGCCAACACCTTTACCAATGAGCCAACTTCTTTCTTGAGGAAATATAACCCTTAGTATTTATAGTGCATCTATTCCATACTTAAATTAGAGGCTTGCCTTTGGTAAAACCCATGTTGTGGAGGCAACAACTCCAAAAGCCCCCTCCATATAGTGCGGGCAAGCTCTCTTGCCATAGCGCCGGCAAGCTCTCTCTCAATATAGCGGAGCAAGCTCTCTTGCCATAGGTCACGGAGCAAAGCTCTCTCGTCATAGCGTCGGGAGCAAGGTCTCTTGCCATAGCCAAGCTCTCTCGCCATTGCTTGCCGAGCAAAGCTCTCGTCATGGCCGCCGCCAAGCTCTCTCGTCATGGCCGCCGAGCAAGCTCTCTTGCTATAGCCGCGGAGCAAAGCTCTCTCTCGCATAGCCACCGGAGTAAGTGTCTTTTGCCATAGCCACGGAGTCCACCTCTCTCGCCATAGTCGATTGGGATAGTCAAGTAACCATATATAAAGCTAGTATCCCTAGAAATAAACCTGACCAAATGAAACGACGTATCAGCAAGTCCACCAAACTTGTTATGATAACATCAACTCACTTGGTGGGACTAATTTCAGAATTTAATTAACGATGTGGTAACTCTCTAGAATAGCAAGACATGTGTTATATCCTTGGATATTCTATAGGCTTAATTTATAATAAGGTCCGATTATCTGGTTCTCGACCTATATAACTTTAATTATTTTTTTCCTTTGGTAGATGCTTTTGATAACACAATTTCTTGGACCTTTTACCATGATTCAATCCATACTACATTCATATGCTTTATATTAGACCTTATTCAAACGTTATATAAGTAATGTTTTATAGACACAATTATAATTAACGTTGTCTCTCTCTAGTGTCTAAACCTTGACTCGTCTCATTTCCCAGAGAAAGGATCTCCTTTTCGCCCAACCAACTAGGGACTGCCATGCAGCACCCCTCTAGACCATGGGTAGCTTTAATCCTACCACCCTTCACTACTTCTCCTCAATGGTCGTGTTCTTTTATGGACCATTTTCCCGGACCACGATACAAACCCTGTAATACATAGTGAACGCTTTTGTTAGAACCCCCACAACAATGTCACCACTTATTCCAATCAATCCCGGGTACAAACTTTAGTATTCTTTTGTGCCAAGCTTCACTGCATATACAGCTATGATTAATTATCTACGCCACATGCATCCCGAGTGCCCGCCATCTACCCTCTTTTGGAGTTGTTCTTCCCAGACATTCCAATGGCCTCAACCATTATTGGCTAGTCACCTCATTTTAGGGTATCTAGGTATGCTCCTGGGCAAAGTATTTCGACCATTATTTTTTAATGCCTAGATGTCTTTAAGTCCATAAAATGAATCTACATATCCCAGGGATTATGTGAATAAAGTCTACGGGGTCCGTCATATGTCCTCATAGACTAATATGGCATGACGTTATAAATGCTATCTACCGATCTATCTATTTATTAAAAATGTCCTTGGTGAATTCAATTCACCATGTTGTCCTAAGACATGCAAGTCTTCTTCCTAAGCCATGCACCAAATCTTAAAGAGTTTTCCACTCTTCTTGTCCTTTCAAGCCACAGTATACCTTTGCATGTTAGCAAAGACTACCCTTCTCTTCTTCAATATGTTTTTAATGCCTATGGTATGCACCGCCACAAATACATACATTTCACCCCTTTGGTCGCGACCTTTATTCATGGTAAGTCACTAATCCATTCACTCCTTTGCGTATTCATTAATGCGCCTTGTGGCTTCTAAGCCGCTATTATATATTCCTATATTGTTAACCCACCTATCATTGGGGTTATGATTCAACGTTGCCCTACATCCTAGGAAATGCTAGTCATTACATTTCTCAGTCATAATGTTATGTCTTTATTACGGCATTCCAAATGACTTGACATTCTCATTTAAGCCATAGTCATGGCCTAAGATGGGTGAGCCTTGATAAATCATGAATTACACAGGTCATCAAGGTGCACGCTTTTGAGTATTTTGTGAGCCTTTCTACAATTACCTATGTTGAGATAACGGACTTGTATTCATGTTCGAAGTCCTATATATATCTAACTTTACACCTCCATGTATCCCATGGCTTTCACCTCATTGTTGACCGGTATGGATCATGTGGGAAAGCTTAGTCCGTCTATGCAAGACACATTGAACATTTAGCGGGTAACTCCTATTGCGCTACTTATCCCGAAATTGTACTATTGTACGCCATCAACCTCACTACCATAAGCTTTTTGTTTCTATTGGGCGCTGACATTTATTTCAAGTGCCAACTACCACATCAACCCTAGCATCCAACGGATTGACGGTCCTTTTATCATTTAAGGGCGTATCTCCGACCCTTCATGTCCCGATAACTTTAGGATGCGCCGCGTCTTTCTCTCCTTGTGTCACGCCTAGATTACCTCCCTAAGATGTTTATCGAGTATGTACATGGTATGTACATAATAAACATATCTCCACATTCCACAATGCTAGAGCCCCGCTTCTAACTTAGCTAAACTATAGCCATCGTAATTCTTTCAAACAAACCCATTGCCTATGTACCTTTTATGATGTGGCTTAGCCACCTATTTCCAAATGGGAATGTCCGACTCTATGTTGGACTTGTATATGCTGCCTATATTTTGATAGGGTCTCTGGTTATTTCAACCATTCCTTTAGTGCCTTATGGTACTTTTAACCCGCACATAACCTATGATTTTCCCCACGGGATGCCATAATTCGAGGGGTTTACACCTCACATCTTGAGCTTTTCTAAAGACTTCTTTCACTAAGCATCCTTTGTGTCCTCCATATTAACCATGCTTAATTTCTTAAGTTGTCGTGTTAACTTTTGATTGTTTCAAATCTTGTCGTCTTTGGCTCCCTCATAATGAAGCGGAGGCACTAAAACCTCCTGGTCTCTTAATAGGAAAACCCAGTGTTTCGATCTTCGTTAGTAATCGCCATAAGATTATCCGGTTCCTTACACTCTTAAGAGTTTCAAAGTCATAACCTCTAATGGGTCTATGCCTCAAGGCAACGGATCCTCCACCTTCTACTTCAGTACCTATGATTGTTCCCCGCGAGTAGGGTAACTCTTAGGATATATGGACTACTGGTCTATATAATCTCACTCCTTGTAATCTGTATACCTCGTCAGAAACAATGATTTCTAAAATAGATAGACTGTGAACTCGACACCACGAATGAAACAGTGAGATTTCCACAAACCTTGACTGTTCACTTTTGACAGTCCTAAGCGATGACCATGTCTGATCTATACCTCTACCTCTTATATTCCAGAATTATAAATTGCACATTACAAGTCATTTCAAACTTAATCACTTTGAACATGATAACGTCTGTGTGACTTATAATCTCATGCTATCTCTTTAAGGAGGAGGGGACTTCTTTCCAATGTATGATGTGTTGCCCTGCAACAAGAGTAGTCTTGATGCTGAGGACAGCATCATTTTAAGGTGGGGAGAATGTGACGTTTCACATATTTATACAAGAAGCTCAAGGTTACATTGTAAAGTCGTATCATTGTTCTTCACTTGCCCCTCGCAAGAGGCGATTGATTTTTGAGGAGTTTTTGGATGTGCACTCTTATGCTTAGGCAGGTTGCTTCACTCGGTGGGTCTCCGCTTATCCGCTGAGATTTTATTCCTGTCTCTGCATTTATACTTGTATTTGACTCTTTGATCCTTCAACAAAAAAAAACATATTTATACGCATATTTAAGTATAAATACATGACACGTCACTATGAATAATTAATGGCACATTAATTATTCATAAGCTAAGGTTAGCTATGTTAATAATTAAATTATAAAGGTGGAAACCTAACCAAAACCCTAATTCGAATTTAGGGCTTATCCTAATATTAAAAAGGGCTAAAATACCAAATTAGTTAATTAATGACATGCCACCTGGCCCAAATCGATTGGGCAAGGTAGGGTTTCCATTTTGGACACCCAAATTAGGGCTTTTGTGCCCCAATTCGAATTAGGAGCAATTGGAGATGGAGGAGGAGGAGCAGCAGCGGGCACCCTTGACAAATCGAGATGGAGCCATCCCAAGCCCCCGATTCGACCGGTTAGCCTGTAGAGCTTAGCTGTGTTATCGTAGGGTAGAAAAAGCCCCCTTTGGGCACTTGTTGTGTGTATTTTTCCGTTTCTTTGTGTTCTCTATGCTTTTGTAGGAACTAACCCTTGATTGCAAAGGTGAGTTCTCCTTATGAGTTCTCCTAGTGGTGTGACGTTAAAACTACTATCTTATCTACGATTACATACTTGCTCTTAAATGATGGATTGATAGTTCTTTGCATAGTATTACTCTTGAAATGGGGAAACGGGGGGGTAGAGACCTCTCGAGCCATGTTTATTAGTATGCTCCTAGGTAGGATCCCCCTCAGAATTCCCATTAGGTGCGGCTGTGTACAAGAGACCACCGAGTCGTGGATGCTATGGAATGACTTAGCACCAAACAAGGGACCTGGTGGTGAAGTGGGGGTGGGGTCTTGCACGAACATAAAAGGCTCTGAGACTCCCTACGGTGGGCTAGGCCCTCGATAGTCGGTCACGTGGGGGCGGGTATGGGTCTGACACTCCCACGGGTGTAGAGGTGTGATCGTATGGAGCATCTTGCACTTTGAGTAGATTTAGGGTGAGTAAGTTGGGTACGGATGCGGGTCAACTGATGCGGCACATATTCTCTAGCTCACCCATGGAACCATTGTGATCCCGAAGGGGACACTTCCACGACACGCCTCATCGGACGGGGCTTCATGAACCTTTGGTAGGCTCAGAAGGGTGATACCTTGAGTCTCAAGGTGTCCTGGAAAACTATAGTGATGCCATAGCATGATCGACTCATCCGCAAAGTGTGCACGGGAGGGGCGGATGGAGTGGACAACCCTAGCCGATGTTCTATGCCAAACGCCATGTCAAGATTCGGTCTGCTGATCTCGAGACCCTAGCCGCCAGTCGATCCTCCTTTGGAGTCCGAACGGGGTAGAACACGGGGTTTGGGGTGTTTTCCTTAGGATTAGATGCATATTCTTTGCGTTGGTACTTGGATGGATGTGCCACCCTTCGTGGTGGTTATTTATATATGATTTATGTTGTGTGCTAACATGTATTCACGCTTCGACATAGGAGCCCCATTGAAGGCGTGGGCGAATGACAAACCATTACTAATCTTAATGGACTATTACGGATGTATAAAACTATCTCATAAATCACAACCGTCTCCATCGAACCACTATAACATGGATAAGTAGCATTACAATCATGTAAAAATTACTACCAGTTTTCACAAACCACTATTAGATATGGTTTTCTTCTATCAAATAAATTATGCATGAAAACCATGTATATCATGGTTTTCATATGTTCGAGCTTGGTTAAATATAATGGTTTTATTTTTGGAGGCCTTGTGTCCTAAGGAGTTGGCGAAGCATAACGACATTCTAATCCCGCTCTTCTCAAAGGCCGTAAACTTCTTGTATAATCTAAATGTGGGCACATCGTTACCTCCTTGTTTTGGCTAGAGTTTGTTGTACATGTTGAAGGCCATTGCCAAGCCATAGCTTCTTCAAGTTTTTCCATGTTTTTCCATGTCTTGTATAAGCGCCAAATGCTATCGGACATGTTAGTTATGTCTTTGTAATTTTTCTTCTTTGCTTTCTTGCGATAGCATCTTGTGGTTCTTTTAGAGTAATAACAAATAGATACGTCAAGATTTGCATGTCTTGCTTTCATTTTTTGTCAAGATTCTAATGGTTCTTTAATTTTGTTAGGTTTCTTGTATTTCCTAGATCTTCCTAAAGGTGACTCCAATTTTACACCTTGTTTGGGTGTCTAGAATTTACAAAACAACAAAAGTTTTGTAATTTTGGACCAAAAAGGGTGTCGCGAAATCAAAATTGAGGGTCAAGTTTTTTCAATTGACCCCCAAAAAGTGGCAAATTTTAGGTTTTTTTTAGGGAATCTTTGAAAGATTCCTTTTTGTGGTGCAAACGCAGGTCATTAGTGCGTTTGCTAGGTCACCTTGTTAGCCCCCAAAGAATTTTTCCCATGCATAGATTTTGAGTGTCTAAAAGCCTCTTTTTAATCATGCATTTTAAACTATTCTTCTGTTTGATAGATACTCTTTTGTCAACATTAAAATTCTGTAATCAAAATATGTGCTTCCATTCAAGGCAGTAGGCATTCAGAAACTAATGTACAAGAGATAAGATTGCTTGAATAGCAGCTGGTTGGACAATAACTGGAAGATTGAAATAATGAAGCCATTAAATATGTTCTTGATATCGACACAGCAATCGCCATTACTTCTTCACCACAAAAGGAAATACATCAATAGTTATCTTGTTGCTCCAATCAAGAATGATCTTCTAAATGACAGCTGCATTTGACCTCAGGCTTTATTGCTAAAACTCTATTTGGTTCTTCCCAGCCTAACCAAATGTTCAGCTGTAGGTGGCCTCTGATACCATGTTGGAACTAGGAAATATGGGTTGTCTTCTCATACAGTTTCAAAGGTGGCAAAGTTCCAGATGTCTTGTAGACTACTATGTTATAGCAGTAGGATATGGTGCTAATATTTAAGAGTCAATAAATCACATGCAATATAATATTGCCAACTTAATGTACCTATAAAGCAGGCTTAGACCAACTGTTAGAAAAATGATAACCTTAGAGAAATGCCTAGCAAGATAACTTATTTCCCTTAATCACTTTGCTTATGAACATTCAAGCTTGGGAGCCACAATATGGTCACTAATCCCAACTTGAGCAAAGCAAGCAATCACAAACAACTTCCTCTAGTAATAAGAGTGAAGCAAATACAAGCACAAAATATTCTTGAGTGCAACCACTCAATAATTTAATTGTAGCTAAATGATATAATCATTAGAAAAACCTTAATGAACACTGTAGCACTGCTACTGTAGCTATGGTATTGACCGATATACTGTAGCTACAGTTGACCGTGGGCTTCCTTGCAAAACATCCTTCAAATGTCTTCAAAGATTGCTGAGAATGATCTTCTGAAGCCGTACCCAGCTAATCCCACCTCCATTGTATATATACAAGTAAATCCGGGCTGTGTGAGGAGATCGAATCAAGTAACTGAAGAACTTCATTCCACATATATCCCACAGGCCTGGTCATAATATCGGGCTTTTTTCAAACCATTGAAGCCTAGATTTCATAAACAATTCAATCTAGGTTTCATTTCGAGTTGAACCTTTAAACAATAGTTTAACATTCCAATCTCAACTCTATAGTCCAACCATAGTCTTACCATTAGGTATCAATCATTTCTTGCTTCTGGATCCTTGTATAACATCACAGGCATCACAGTAAGTTAGACAAATAGGTTCATCATTGTCAACTATAAGCTGAACAAATATTAACACTCCTCCTTCAGCTTATCAGTTGACAATATTAAGATTGTTCCTAAACTGCTTAAATTTATTTTCTGCAAGAGCCTTTGTGAAAATATCAGCAATTTGTTTGGCAGTTTCAACATACCTCATTTGAATATATCCCTTGTCTGCTAGATCTCTGATAAAATGGATATTCAGTTCGATGTGCTTGGTTCTCTCATGTGCAACTGGATTCTTGACAATAGCAATGCAGCTTTGACTATCTGTCATAATTTCTATGGCTTCAGTTTGTTCACATTTTTAGCTCATCCAACAATCTCTTCAACCGCATAACTTCCTTGGCCACTAGAGAGGCAAAGAAGATATTCTCGCTTCAAATGAACTCATAGCTATAGCGCATCGTTTTTTGCATTTCCAAATTTATGACTCCACCACCTAGAAAAATTGCAAAGCCGAGGTTGACTTTCTACATTCCGTGTCACCTCCCCAATCGCATCACTATAGGCCACCAATTTCAATTTGTCAAGATTATAACAAATCCCATGATGTTGAGTACCTTTCAAATATTTAAGTACACGTTTTGCAAAGATCCCGAGTTCCTTTGTGGGACTATGGCATTTTCTCGCTTAATATATTCACAAAGATAAGCTATGTCCGGTCTCGTGCTATTAGCCAAGTAGAGCGGATAACCTACTAAAAGCTCTATAAGGAATGAGTTCCATATCTGCTATCTCCTCCTCGGTTTGATCTTTATTGTCGAATAACTGTGTCCCTCGTAACATAGGAATTTTCACAAAGATTTGCATTTTCCAAATTAAACCTGCTCAAAGATATTTTCCACATGTTTGCTTTGACTCAACTTCAAGATCTTTTTTCTTTTTGTTTCTTGTTACTTCTATTCCCAAGAATTTTTTTTTAATTCACCAAGATCCGTCATTTGAAATCTAGACTTTAAGATGTTTTTACAATCATTCAAGACACTCAGAGTATTGGCTACCATTATGCAATCATCCACATAAAGTGCTATGATGCAAAAATCATCTCCTTTTTCAAACCTGTATAAGTTCCCATCATTTCTTAATTTCTCAAAACTTTGTTCTTTCAAAAAATGATCTATGCATAAATACCATTCTCGTGGAGATTGTTTTAAACCATAGACAGCTCTATTTAATTTCCAAACCATATCTTTGTTTACCTCAAAGCCAATTGGCTGTTTCATGTAGGCTTCTTCCTCAAGAGTGGCATTTAAGAATGCGCCTTTACATCCATGTGATGTAACTCCAGTCCCAAAGTATTTGCCATTGCCAAAAGAACCACGATACTAGTAAGTTTTACAATTGAGAGTAGGTTTCCTCATAGTCTCTTCCCTTTTTCTGTGTAAAACCTTGTGCTACTAATCTTGCTTTGTATTTTCTTGTGCCATCAGGATTTTGTTTGATTCTAAATATCCACTTGCTGCCAATAATATTTTTCCCTTTTTCAGGATGAACAAGATCATATGTTTGTGTATCCTTAAATGAAGTTAACTCCTCCTTCATAGCCTTTAGCCATTCATTTTTATTTATGCTATTCTGCACATCCTCATAACTTTCTGGAACTAGCTCATTTTCAAGAATGGTCATGATTTGCTCATATGGTACCTCTTGTTTTCTTTCAATTCTCCTGCTCTTACCTTCTTCAGTTCTGCCATATGGGGTGTCACCTAATTTTGCTTCCTCTATTAGTTTTTCAGCTTGAGTTTTCTTCCTTTTAATTGTGCCTTCCTTAGCATTTTCAATTTCAGGAACAACCTCTGCAGATGGTGCAACCTCAGCTGGTAACACAGGCTCCTTAATTTCTCCTGTTCTTATCTTTTCACTGTCAGTGTTCACATCATAATTAACATTGTCTTTGTCTTCATTATCATCATGATCTACATCTTGTTCCTTCCTTTCATTTGACCCAGCTATTTTTTCTTTAATTTGAACCCCTTGCTTATGTCTATCTTTATAAACAACACCTTCATCAAAAAGGACGTCTCTACTAATTATAATGGTTTGACTTTCTGGAATAAAAATTCTGTAACCTTTAGATTCAGAGTCATATCCAACAAGGAATCCAACTTCTGCCTTGTCATCCAATTTTTTCCTTAACTCCACAGGTTTATGAACATAACAAATACAACCATATGTTTTAAACATATCAAGATTCAACCTTTCATTAGGATTCCAGACTAAATTTGGAATTTTACCCTTTAAGCTTGCAGATGGCAGCATATTTTGAACTTGAATTGCAGTTCTAAGAGCCTCCTCCCATAAATTCCTTGGTAATCCACTTTGCTTTAGCATTGCTCTAATTGCATCCATGACTGTCCTGTTTTTCCTTTCAGCAACCCCATTTTGTTGGGGACTGTACCTACAAGTTAGTTGCCTCTTGATGCCATGATTAATGCAAAAATGTCTGAATTTCTCTGATAAATACTCTCCCCCTCTGTCAGATCTTATGCACTTGAGTTTTTGGCCAGTTTCTCTTTCCATTTCAGCTACAAATTGTTTGAAAGCTTGAAGTGCTTGTGACTTTCTTGTCAAACAATAAATTTTGCATTTTCTACTATAGTCATCAATGAATGTAATAAAGTATCTATGATTTGTTCTACTTCTTACATTCAAAGGACCACATAAGTCTGTATGCACAAGTTCTAATACCTGACTTGTCTTTGATTCTCTTTTCTTGAAGGGTAATCGATTTAATTTTCCAATTGCACACCCTTCACAAATTGGATTTTCTCCATCACCACTGTAATTTATGGCACCTAATTTCTTCAAGGCTTTCAGATTGTGGAAGTGTGTGTGAGCTAATCTATTGTGCCATAATTCCAAATTTGGTTCTTGAATTACATTGACATTGCTTGCCACAAGACCATTCATTTGAAACAAATTCCCAACTCTTTTTGCTCGAAATTTCAAAATTCCATTCATAAGCACATTACATTCTTTTGAGTCAAAAGTGACTTTATATCCTAAGTCAACAAGCTGACTTACAGAAATCAAATTTTAATGATTAATGGGCACACAAAAACTTCTTCTATATTTACAATCTTTCCATCCAAATCTTCAAGTTGTAATAGCCCTTTGCCTTGGATTTCAGTTAAGGCTCCATTTCCAACTTGATTTGCTTAGAATTTGTTGGTGACAAATTTCTAAGCAACTCAGCTGACTTTTCAACTGATCTTTCAGCTCCAGAATCAACTACAAAGCGGATCGAGTTATCGTAATTATAATTTTCATGAATAACAACAAAAAGTATTGGTTACCTCCTCATCTTGATCACCAATTTCAACTTTGCCTTTATCCTCAACTTCTCTAGTCAAGTATGCCTTTTTTCGGTGTTCCTTCCTCGACCTCTGTTTGAACTTCCTCCCCTTTCCCTTCAGTTTCTTTGAGTAGGACATTTTGCGATATATGCCCTCTCCCTCCACAATTAAAACAATTGAACTCTTTTTCCTTTTTTAATTTTGGGCACTCACTTTTTTGTAGTGCCCCCCGCTCATGACACCGGATAACAAGTGACTTTATCCTTCTTTTAATGAATAACACTTAGGGGTTTTCTTGATTTTGCCCTTAGAATTTTTTTCCCCCCATTCTCGTCATTAGAAGATTTTCAGCCTCTTCCTTAGATCTACAAGTGTTTCTTACAAATAAAGCCAAGTTTTTCATTCTCACTTATGGCTCTAGAAATTTGGAGTACTGACTCCTCTCGAAATAATGGTACACGCTCCTTCCAGATCGGCTATCATATTGTCAAATTTGTTGAAGAACTCAACTACATCTTCTTCTTCTTTAAGTTTTAAATTTCTCAACTCATTTTCAAAGTAAATCTAGTTGTGAGGATGTTTTTCTTCATAATGACTCAAAAAGAAATTTCCACATATCCTTGGGACTAAGAGATCCGAGTTTCAATCTAATAGTAGGGGACTGACTTTGCAAGAAATAATACCTTGAGCTTCCTTTGAGTTTTGCTTTGGAGCGATTTCCCTGCCTTGCTCCAAACCAGCCTACTTACTTGTACTTTTGCTGCTGCCTTCTTTTTGTACCAGCACCCTTAGAAGTTTGTCACCGCTCCTCCCCGCCATGATTCTCTGAGCCGGTTCGGCCAAACCCCGGTGCTATCAAAAAGTACCGGTAGGATCTACCGGTTCCCACAAGTCTTCTACCTCTAGGATGTGAATCATGGCATCCTTCCACACTGAACCCAGGTCCACCCTTGTAGACCTCCACGATTGGAAGACTAGCCCCAAATCTGCTAGACATATCTGTAGCTCTGATACCACTGTTAGAAAAATGATAACCTTAGAGAAATGCCTAGCAAGATAACTTATTTCCCTTAATCACTTTGCTTATGAACATTCAAGCTTGGGAGCCACAATATGGTCACTAATCCCAACTTGAGCAAAGCAAGCCAATTCCAAATAATCACAAACAACTTCCTCTAGTAATAAGAGTGAAGCAAATACAAGCACAAAATATTCTTGAGTGCAACCACTCAATAATTTAATTATAGCTGAATGATATAATCATTAGAAAAACCTTAATGAACACCTTGTAATCGCTATCTTTGTAGCTATGGTATTGACCGATATACTGTAGCTACAGTTGACCGTGGGCTTCCTTGCAAAAACATCCTTCAAATGTCTTCAAAGATTGCTGAGAATGATCTTCTGAAGCCGTCTACAGCTAATCCCACCTCCATTGTATATATACACAAGTAAATCCTCCAGTGCGGGGAGGAGATCGAATCGCTAAACCGGGAAGAACTTCATTCCACATATATCCCACGGGGCCTGGTCATAATATCGGGCTTTTTCAAACCATTGAAGCCTAGATTTCATAAACAATTCAATCTAGGTTTCATTTCGAGTTGAACCTTTAAACAATAGTTTAACATTCCAATCTCAACTCTATAGTCCAACCATAGTCTTACCATTAGGTATCAATCATTTCTTGCTTCTGGATCCTTGTATAACATCACAGGCATCACAGTAAGTTAGACAAATAGGTTCATCATTGTCAACTATAAGCTGAACAAATATTAACACCAACCAGTTTTTGGACACAAACAGAGCGATGGGCGCAGTGTTGACTTTAATATATTTTTAGACCTCCCCCCTTCACATCTGGAATCTTTGGCCATTTTGCCTGCACCAAAAGCATAAATTAAGAATAAATAAATTTTTGATCGCTGCCATCAACTTGCTCTTATGAACTAAAATGCCAGTACCATCTGCCACATATCACCTTGGACACAGGGAACATCAAATCAAAGCAATTTAAGATAATAATTATAACGTCACTGTATCGCCCTTGACGCTCTCAATCACGCTCTGCCAGTAGCACTCGTCAATCCATGCATCAACATGGCCTCCAGCCAGCCACTGATCATTTACAACTGCAGTAAAATCCTTGCATATCTCTGCATTGAACTCCAAGCGCCGCACCATCAATGGAAAGCTTGGCCTCACTCTAAGATTCTAGAAAATCTCCTTGAAGACATGGGTACTATTGAAGCTGAACAGTAATGCAACTCTTAGCCTGAAACTCGGGAATTCGGGCTGTTAATTTTGCAAATATTCTTGCACCAAAAATTGTTCCTTTTTTTTTGCTCAACTACAAGGGCAAGGAAAATTTCAACTTGAAGAGGATGTGAATGTGCCATTGAAGCTGAGGACATGGGTACTATTGAAGCTGAACATTAGTCTGAAATTCAAGAATTTGAACTGCTATATGATTTTCAAAATCCTCTTATTCTAACAATCATTGATTTGCTCAACTACAAGCGCAAGGAAGATTTCAGCCTTTAAGATACTGCTCTATCAGCTATTGGACTTATGGTTACATGAAATTTTGGCAAACTATCTACTTCTCTATTGACATCTTTGGCCTTTTCATCCCATAGGTGCAATGGATTCAAAGAATGACCAGAAGTTCAAGATTTATCAAATATAGCACGAGCAAGATTTATCCAGAAGTTCAAGATTTATCCAGAAGTTCAAGTTTTATCCAATATACATCAAGACTAAATGTTATTGGTGATGTATTCCAACAGTCCTGATGAGATTCTGCTAGTCTGATTTTTGGAGGAGGTTTCAGCAGATCTGTAAAGAGAGAGGCGAAAAGTACCCAACAAAGGTAATAACATAGTATCAGCTAATTGTGAAGTTCTTATAAAATTTCTTGCATCCTTTATGTGTAAGCACTTGATCTTTAGCCCTTATGTGTTTGAAATTCCAAAAAATTATGTTTTTCGGTTTTACTACAATCCTAGCATGATATTTCACGTCCCAGGCTGCCTGTAAAATACCAACTTACCTTAGCCTTGTGTAGGAAAACAACCATAACTTTAGTGTCCTGCTTTGCATTGTCAGAACACCTATTTGGTGACCTGCAAGTTGAGACTACACTGAACAGACAATATGGCGATGGGTTGGCTAGGGATTGTTCCCCTTGCAAAGGATTGGATCTAGGTCACAGTTGTTAAAAATCGTAGCACTAAGCTGCATCTTTTTTTCATCAGTTGTAAGTGGGAATATGTCCCTTCGTTTCTTGCCGGTTTCTTTCAACTAAGCGCCGGATCTACAACTCCATTTTTTCACGCAATCTTCATTATCACATTTAAGAGGGAAGCATGGATTGTTTATGTGGCCCCGATTCGGTGGTCTTAGGGATTGTTGTTGCCGGCAATGGAGAACCTTTGTGTTCAATCTTTTGGGTTTTTTAGCTTGCATGGTTTCTACCTCTGCAAGAGCCCTAAAATCTGTGGTATAGGGTCTACTTCTCACTAACGAATCAGAAAAACTTCATTCAATGAGTCTGCTTATGTATATGGCTGACGAGAGATAGAGGGAAGAGGAGAGCACGTAGGGGTAAAAACAAGGGGTAAATGAACCGTCAACATTAATCACAGCCATTAATTCTCGGCCAATTGGATGGCACGACATGGATCACAATCTTAGCCACTCATCTCAACCGTTAAAATTGATACAATTATACCATGCATATTTTTTTTGATTCCATACAATTGTAATACGATGCATATTTTTTTAATTTCACGATAATGTTGCCATATTATAAAGAGTTGGGCAAAAATGAGGGATGGATTTTTATTTTTATTTTATTTCTGTTAGAAACCAATGGTATTAGAATGGAGTGTATAACTATATGTCGCCTAGAACATGGCGGCCAAAACCATTTCCCTCGCTCCTTCTTTGTTGGGCTTCGAGGCATGTTAAGCGGCGGATCCATACCCCCATACCGGATAAATATCGAAAGTGCCATGTATATTGGCCATATTCACGTCATCCCATGCTCTCATGATGCCCCTTCACTATAGGACATCAACGATGACCAGTTCATACTATAGTCATGCATTTTTATGACTACTGGCGCTTTAAAATCCCGAAAATACCTCTATCGAGATAATTTGCCATTGTATGTCATGCTCCACCAGATCTTGTATATAAGCTAATGAGTATTGCTAGATCTTGTATAGAAACTCCAAAATTCATACCATATTTTTTACCGGCAAGTGAAAACTTGAAACGAAAAATAAAAATTTCAATCAAGAGACTAATATCAATTTTTTTTTTTTTTACATGCCTAGTAGTATGTTTGAGCCACATCGCATGTTTGAGCCTATATGGCAACATGTTGGAGCCAATGTGGCATGTTCTAGCCTAGGAGCATGTTCGAGCCTAGGGACACAACATTTCAACCATTAAAAAAATGTACAAAAGCATATTCAACCTTTAAATAAATAATTCATTTGAAAGAACATTTTTATGACCCTAGTGGCATGTTTGAGCCTGAAGGCATGTTTGAGCCACGTGTCTTGTTTGAGCCTATGTGGCATATTTGAGCCTAGGGCATGATTGACCCTAGGGGCAATGCTTGAGCGTAGATGACATGTTTGAGCTTAGGCTTATCGACATGTTTGGTAGGGTGTTTGAGCTTATGTGGCATGTTTTACCCTACGAGTAATGCTTGAGCCTAGATGGTATGTTTAAGCCTATATGGCATGTTCGAGCCAATATAGCATGTTTGAGCCTAGGTGGCATGTATGAGCCTATATGGCATGTTTGAGTAAAAAAAAAAAAATCATTGAAAAGAGCATTTTCATGACATAGTGGCATATTTGAGCCACGTATCATGTGTGAGCCATGTGTCAGTCATGTTTTGAGCCTAGTGGCATGTTAGATACCATGTCGCATGTTTGAATTACGTGACCAGTTTGAACCATGTGTCATGTTTGAACCATGTGTCATGTCCTCAACTGTCCCAAACATCATTGCTACTGCAAAAACTGCTATTCAATTCCAAATGACAGATCGGTTCCTCCCAAGAGCTTGGTTCCCGTATTTGACTGTCGAATCCTCCGTTCAGTCATCCTTCCTCGAGCAGGTCTAAAAGAATTCAAAAATTGCCCCCTCCCATTAATGCACGTGGTTTTGACAGGTTCCACAAGGTGATGCCCCCTTGCATAGTTGTAGCCAGTTTTATGTATGAGGTAAGTATGCTGCAAGTAAAGATCAGGAGGAGGAAACAAGGTTAAAGTGTGTCTGAGGAAGTTAATGGGAAGCAGAACAAAATAAAACATAAGTGAAACGTGTTGGAATAAACCAAGGTCATCTATTACTATACTTTAAAAGGATAGTTCCTATAAAATGATGCTGCTGATGGAAGGGAAAGAATGCAGGTGGCATTCTTACAACAAGCAATATTCCAACAAGTTTAAGGAGCACCATTAGATTCACTCTTTGGGCGATTCTGCCTCCATGCATTATGGTTTGGGAACTGCAATATTTGTGGTAAGTGGCCTAAGCAATGCCAGTATTTAATAGTTCTTTTTTAAGTTTAATATTTTTGCGTTTCTTGTCTAACCATTTTAGTTCTCTAGATAGAATTTGTTCGGGAGGTACGTTGGTGCTGGGAAGAAACACAGTTGTTTCCAAGATGTCAAATAGGAGATCCTATGGATTTTAGTGCATGCTTAATTTACCAGAAGTTGTAACTAGTATGAGGACTTTCTTTAAACCCATTGATGTAAGACTATTATCTTCAAATTGTTGGTTGACTAAGGACTCAAATTGAGGAATTCGGTTTATGATTAGTCACTAAATTTTCGTTGTTGAGCTTCTGATATTTATCCTTTTTGGTGTTATTGCTAGCAGCTTGCTGAATGCATCAAGCAAAAGTCTACACAAAGGCTCACCAAGAACAATCAAAGTGGTGACAAGTCTTATGGACATACCTTTGTGGCAACAGAGTCAGCAAGATCGTCTCAGTATTCTCCTCGAAAGCCAGGTTGAACAAGATACATGCATAGTGCAGGATTAGAAGAGGATGTTTGTGTAGTGTATGTGGTTGGTTGCAAAATGCCGTGTTAACTTACACGAAATGGCGACCTTCTATAGAAAAAGATGAAAATGATGCATGATATTGAGGATGAGAACTCTACTTTGTGCAACCTTGGAAAATGCCAATGGATAATGATTTCACATAGGAGAGTCATGTTTTATTTGTACAAGTCTCTATGTGGTCTTCCTTTCTCACTTAATGAATGTCGATTCTTTGGTTCTTAAAAATTTCCCTTCAATGGTTTTGTTCAATATTTAGGTTTTTCCGACCACCTCGGTTTACATTGCCAATATGTTGGTTTATGTTACTTAACAATGGCATATCATGTTCCATATTCCCATTCATTTAGGATGCTTAAATGGTACATGTTGTTTTACACTAATGGACTGCATCGCTTAGGCGCATCACTTTGAGGAATAAATGGCGGGAAGAATGAAATTGATAGTAAATGAAGAGCCTCGGTGACACTAAAAAATTGCGATTGTTCAAATCGGGACAGGCGCATGCACCTCTTCACACATGTATCATTATCATCATCTCAAAGTGACTAGCGTGTTGGTCATTCTCATTCTGACGTTTATTTTATTCCCATCACCTCTTGTTATGGTGAAGATATGCTACATTAACAACAAGAGCAAGCTTTCTTTTTGTAGACAATTCACCAAGTGTAATATCCAGGTTGAATTTAGTAAACTTTGTTGTTTATCCTTCTCTAGATCATTAATATCGCATATGGGTATCCTAACAGGAAGGAAGGAAGGATCTTTAACGGGAGTAAAGTGGCTAGGCAAATGATTTAAGATTTTCTCTCCACTTCTTTCTTTTCGTTTTTTGTTTTTTTTTTTTCCACGACAAGGAGACCGTAATTTCTTTTGCCCATCTGATTTCGGACATTTAAGAATCGATCCATGGGATAAGCACACTACAATTGTCAAAGTCTTATACTTTGTAAAGAAACATGTTCAAAACAATCATATGACACCTTGACCATAAGAATCCCAAACTCCACTTGAGCACTTCTCAATACCACCAACCAATGGCACTTTGATTTTCCTTAAGCATCCTTATGAATTAATTATACAGACTTTAAGACATTCTTTGAGAATGTTAATGGACTAACGTACATGACGACATACTCTACTTAAGCATAAGCAAATGTTGGATGTATATCGACCAGGCGAAGGTTTATTGCTTTTCTGTCTTAGTAAGAAAATATGTTGATAGAAATCAAATAAACATGTTCCATCATACTTTGAAATGTTGTAGGCCACTGTTCACTTTACAAAATAAGAGTCTACAATTGACGAGCAATGTTGCAAATAACAAGCAACATCCTTCAACAACCAAAGTAAAGGAGACCAAAGATGGGGACAGAGTCCGACTTTGCAATTGGTGAATCCTCATCAAGTATTATGGTATCGGCTGCTTGAAAGAAAGCAACGGGCTTATATTCTCTGCTCAAGGAAACAAGGCATTCCTTCACAACATCACTAATCTTTGCACAAAACATCGCAAGAGCCTTTACAATTCTAATTCTAAGATAAATTGAGAGTAAATTGTTTATTAACACTTGAATATTCCCCGGAGCCAAAAGGAGACAAATTAAGCTAAGGTTCTATAAATAACAAACATTCATGCCAATAACTAAAGTTTTGGTTATGTCGAATTCCGTTTATCGCCCGCTTAGCGTGCAGAAGAGTCAATAAACACAAAATATCGAATAGAAATCAATAAACATAAAATATCGATTCTTGTCACCTACATGACAATCACAATAGTGTGTAATTGTGCACGCGTCAACGGGTCTTCTAACGGGCAACCTATTGATGCGTTGGCATTTGTTTAATTGTTTAAGACAATCATTGTGCTATGTTGTATGCCGTTCCATTTGTTTGTTTGGATAACTTTCCTTAACTAACCTCTTTTACAGCTCTGAGCCATTTATTTCACTGCTCAGGATAACAAAGATCTAACTTTGGAATTTTAAATAGGCTATGTGTGTAGCATGGAAATTAAGATCGGTCCACTATCACTGGAGTTTACTCTTCTTGATTTATTTGTATTGAATTATTTGCTCATGGCGTCAGCAAATACGTGCAAGTTTTTATAAGAAGACCCCGAGAGAGCGCTTCTTGCAAGCTGCTGAACTCGTTTTTTCATTTGCAAGCCCTCCTCATGAACCATTAGCTTTCTTATTTTTTCTGCAACCTCTGTGCCCTCTACAGTATCATTGTCACATAATCTAAGTCCAATTTTCCAAACATCAGCAACAAATCTGCAATTTATGGGCTGTTCAGCCCAGCAAGGAAAACCCAACATTGGCACCCCTGCATAGATGCCCTCTAATATGGAATTCCATCCACAATGCGTTAAAACTCCTCCCACAGAAGGGTGCTGCAGAACTTCAACCTGTGGCGCCCAGTCTATCACAAGCCCTCTGTCTTTGATCCTGCTCATAAATTCATCTAACAGGCCTTTAGAAGATCCTTCGACCAGATCGGTTCTAAAAGCCCATAAAAATGGCTGTTTGCTTGATTCTAACCCGTAAGCAAGTTGCAGAACCTGTTCCGGTTCCAAATTTGCCATACTACCAAAAGAAATGTAGAGAACCGAAGACTGCAATTGTTTATCTAACCATTTTAAACATGTCCGATCTACTTCCCATTCTGAAATCAATGGCAGATCGTGTTCTTCGTTTGACTTAAGCAACGGACCCACTGGAATAAAATTTAGAAACTTCAACCTGGATGCTTGCAGGGCATCTGCTTCCAGCTCTTCAAATGTGTTGGCCAGAACCCAGGAGGCCTTTTTCATCATATTATAACGCTTAATTCTATTCTTATAATCAGGATCGGCAGCGGAAGCTTTCTGTAGACCGCATGGAAGATCGAATGCATTGATTGGGGTTAATAATCCTGGGACACCATGAATTGATGGGGCAGTGGCTCTCGATGTAGCTGGTTAAGATAATTGGTCAATAAGTTATTAATCTCGGAAGAAGAAATAAAAGGGGAAACAGAGCAGAATAAAAATTGGGTACTTACCTATATTTTTCACCGGAATCAAGCCTTCCTGCAGCAGTCTAGGAACCTCTCCATCAATGATGTTGGAGGCAACCGAAGCAGTCAAAAACACAGCACTAGATATCCCAAGTTCTTGTGCCAAATCCGGGGCCCAATTATAAAAGGGATCGGAAATAATACACGAGAGTTTGGGCTCGATTTTTTCAACGAGAAGCTGCACGGCTTGTTTGAGTTGGAGTTGAGGAGAATTGATAAATTCAATAGAATGATCTACTCCGAGCTCTGGCAGACTGAGAAGTCTAATTTTGGGATTACAGGCTGCCAAGACTGCTCCAAAAAGCTCGTGAAATTGTTGTGAATTGAGTATGGTGAGGCTAAATCCGACGGAAATGAGCCTGCGAGCGCGAGTTGAAGGAAAGGGTTTATATGGCCCACTTTTTGAAGGGCAGCAAAAAGAGCATGCGCTTCCATGGCTATGGCTATGGTGGACGGGAGCTCCAATTTCCATTCAGCATAATAACATACTTTATTTTTATGGAAAAAAATCATAAGATGCTTCCTTAGGACGTTGATGCTTCTCCCAGTCCTAAGATACAGAGTCAAGCCCATGTGATTAATTTATTAAGCTAATCTATGGGGTTGATTTTACGCCCCTAAAATCACACCGGCGCAGCGAGACAAGGTGGCCGACGAGCGGCGGCAGCCAGGAGTCGCCGCCGAGATCGGCGGCGCCGCTGTGATTTTTACAAGGGCATAAAACCTATAACCCCATAGATTACCAGACGTAATGCATGGTGGGGAAATTACGTCCGGTAGTGAGGCAATTCTCTCTGCACTTTTTCGGCAATGCATGCTTCTACTCCAGCGAGGCACCATGGCACCTATGTGGCACTAGAAATGTAATGACTCTTTCCTATTTCAGCAAAATCTTTTAGGCATGTTTTGTATCAGACATGTTCTGTTTCATAGTTTTCTTTCTTGTTTCTTGCTGGCAGATATTGCCATATCGAATTCTAAGGTCGTCATCAAAGGTGTACAATCATTGTTCGTCCAAGATATCTACATCCATTTTTTGCTGTCTTGTTCTTTTTTTTTGGCCTTTGCATTCTATTCTTGCTAAAAAGACTCAAGCAAATGACTCATTTTGGTACAGTCGAAAAGCCAACAGGAGGAGTTTCTGTAGGTTTATAGGTCAATTTGAGTGCTGTGCTGCAAATCTGCTTGAAGGAGAGCTATTCATATACATCAAGGTGCTATTCTACAAATGCAAAACGTATTCATCTTACTTCCCATCCATTCTTATCCATCTTTATGCATTCTCATCCATTCTTAGTTCTTATCCATTCTTATGCATTCTTATCTTGATTATTCTTATCCATTCTTATGCATTCTCATCTATTCTTATCCAAGAAGTGCACTGACCTTCTTGCTTGCTTATGTGTGGGATACTTTCAATATATCTTCCATATACTGGTCTTCGAAATAGATTCAGCATCTTATCTTCAATCTGAGGGCCTGGATAGTAGATAGTTTCAGCTTGCACGCTGAAGCACTGATTTAATGTTGAATATGCTCCGATTAACTAGAAAAAGTATAATTAATTTGCAATATCCTCTCCATGGTCATATCATATGAAATTTAGCCAGTTTATCTTCAGAGCCTGATATATCTACCAGAACATAAATATATGCTACAATTCGGATATCCATTTTATTCATAAGTCTAGATCCTAGACATAGTATTCAGGTAGGCCGATCAGAACCTAAGCTTTCTTATGTATATTCTTTCTATTCTTGCTCGATTTTTTATTTTTGCTGTCATATCAATTTGCTCGATCAATTTTGGCTATTCTTTAAGCTTTTTCACTTTTTTTTGCTTGTATTTGCATGGCTCTCCGTGGACGATAAAAAAATCTATTCTATTCTATTGGTACAACATGCTGTTGTGTTTATGACTGTTGTATAGATTATATAACATCTATATGGCAGCTTTATTTTCTGTAATTTGGATAACAATCACTAGGTAGATTAAGAAAATGATTATTTATAAGGTTTTTACTGGTTCAAAATGACTTACATGCAGGTTCTGGACAGGGATGGGAGAACAATCACAACCATCTTTTAATCTTCTTACCAAGGGGGTTGATGGCCTTGGAAGTGGAGGGGCTTGTGCTGCATATGATGAGGAAGCACATGATATTCTTGCTGAATTGGAGAATGAAGATAATAGTGAGGAGGAAGATAACGATAGTGCATTAGGTCGGATTAATATAGTTGAATTAGCTACCGCCATCACGCTTGAACAAATGAATAGTAGGGCAATCAATCAATCAGCAAAGAAATGAAGACTTTTGTTGTGGCAATGAAATACCATGATAATATTATGGTATAATGCCCGTACTTTTTGTCCATGCATTGGATAACCTCATTTGATGTATATATCCGATTTTTGAATTCAATGTAAACCTAATGTAGTCCCGGGTGTTCCAGCATTAATAAATTTTGTTGTGGACAGCCATTAAGTAAAAAACATATGTACATTATTTTACAAATTTGGAAAGAGGTGCATAGATAGATAGAAAAATTTGAAAGGGTAGATGGATGGAAAGTGTTTGAAATGGGTGAATAAGAGAAAGAGGATGATATGTTAGATTTCTCCGATAGGAGATACAAATTAGAAGCAAATTTGATGTGGACTCTTTTGAATAATGTTAATCCATAAATGCTATATAGTGTTATGTTTATGTCAAGCATGAGGTGTCATTGTCTAAAAATTCTCTACGAATTTGACAAATAAGCCGATTGCATATTAAATGTTAGCATAAATAGATATGGCCTATTTTGTGTATGTGGATTATCATCAAAGTTTTTCATTCATGGATCTAAAATAGCCCCCCAAATTTGAGGTCTCAAAAGGTGTTATGGGAAAAACATAAAGCTAGATGAAGTATCCCCACCAATGGATATTTTCACGTTTGATTTAAATATACTATTTTTTAACGTAGATGTTTCATCGAGTTTTGAACAACAGATGTAACAGACATGTCGTAGTAGGGTCATGTTCACATTCATGGTGCTCAAAACCGAATCGTGGATTTAGAAATTTTATAAAAACTTGCTTCTACCCGACATCTTTTTGACACCCTCGAACATCTTCTTGAAAGCCTTCAAAAGAGATGTCCATAAGTAGCTTTAAGTTTATGTAATTACTTGTCATATTGGTATATTAAACAAATTTGAACATGAAATATAGGAATGCCTTTATTTTCTTGCTTGAACATTAATGCCTTATTTATATAAAGCCAAAATCGCACATCTATATATGGACATTTAGGTTGTAGTAGTTACTTAAGTATTTCAAATTTATAACGAACAATGTGGTGGATATGACAGATCGATCTCGAAGATCTAACAAACAAAAATGTTGGATCGATTTTTCTGGTGCAAACCGACCCACGAACAAACGGCTACCGATGTTTTGCCTTTGTGGTGCTTTTGACCATGCATCTAATGAAATGAAAGGATTGACAATAAATAAACTTGCAGATAATACCCCCATGCATTACATCTTTTGTAGCTTACAAAATTCTAGTCCAACAAAATGCAATCTCTAACATAAAGACTAACATATAAAGTGCCAACTTCTCGAACTTTTGATACGTTCAGAATTGGCAGGAGCTCACTCCCCCAAAATGTTTAAATCTATAAATATGCTCAAAACTCTTGAAAGCATATACACCACAACCCAGAAACGAATCTACAATATAATGCTAAACCATACCGATTTTGCAACATAATGCTACCATTTTTTCCATCAAGAATGCAAATCTATCTAACACTACAATCATTGAAGGAAGGAAAAAGAAGATGAGAACACATTATTGTAAGCAGAAGCTTGTACATATTCTTGCATCATCTTCAACACTTGAACTTCTCCTGCCCCAAAATATGAATGTCAAGAAGAAGAAAATTGTTTCACAAAAGCAAAGCAAGTGTACTCATGTCCATATCACAATAGAAGAATAGAAATACAGCTACATTTCAACGGAAATTATAAAATTTAATACTAATGGAAATAAAGGAAGCAATTTCAGATGCATATCTCCTACATGAAAACATTTTGGATTCTTGAAGCCTGGGTTTTGGATACAACATTAATGTCAAAGAATTTGAAACAGTTTAGATGGTACTTGTACGTTAGCATAATATACCAGATAAGACTTATTCAAATTCCATTATCAATTGCTTAAATGTCATTGCCAAAAATGCCACCGCTCAATCGGCGCCGTTTCTATCTCAAAGCCATTTTGATAATGGTATTCGTACTACAGCACAAAATATGCACTTTAAAGCGAACCTAGTGACCAGTCATATAAGGAAGGCTTGGAAAATACTCTTATTTGCTCCTGATATCAAATTCAGGATCGATCGCCTACATTGTGGCAAATGCCATGATCGAATAATGAGATTCTTCACAACTGGTTGTTCAATCCAACGCTACGCAGCCACAATTTAGACAGGAGAAGAGAACTGTTAACATCGGACTATCCAAGTGACGGAAAAAAAAGGGCCTCCATCTGAATTATTTCGCATGTCTAAAACCTATTCACAAAGAGATCATAAGATACAAAATCTCATGTAAATCTCATGTTTCTAAGGAAATATAGAAGACTAACAAACAGTAAAGGAATTTTATCAATCTACTGGAAACAACGGATAAATTGATAGCAAATTCATATATTTTAGTAAATTTGAAAGGTTATTCATGCATGCGCAGCGATTGAAGCATCCCATTAGCTGCTGCTACATCAACTTCAACAAAAATAGCTGTAAACCCAGCAAGCACACCAGGTCCTGTGGTAGATTCCAGAGCTGCTACTGCCACTTCTGCCTTCTCTAGTACCCCTAGAATGATAATCAAATAATCCATTGCATATGTATAAATTTGCAAAGCTTAATGAGAACAATGTTGCATTGCATGCGGGGAGCATAAAGGATCTGGGTCTACATGTCAGCCTGCACCTATTGTTCATGTGCATAGATTTGTGGTTACTAATATGTGTACCTGCAAGGAAACGTTTGGGATGAAAAGGAATCTAGATCGAGTCTTTCGATAGAAAGCCCTATACAAAGACAGAGAAGAGAAATAATTATCAGAGAAAAGAAACAATCATCAGCGAAGAGAAACAATTATCAGTAACGGATGGGCATCGAAAGTTATAAGTAGCATTTCAAATTTTATACCTTAAGGGCGCTGATTTTTCCAAAGGGTCGCATTAAATATGAATGGTCTATATCCCTTGCTTATGTTGAAGGTTGTCAAATACATATTGAGTTAAGTTAACAACCTTAGACGTTTTGTACATGGAGGATTGTCAAAAACTCAGTTGTAGCATGGACTCGCCTGCATGTCAACAAAACGTTCTAATGACTCTTCAATAAACCTTTGGTAAAAAAGGGAATATAAGTATGGTCTGTGAAGGATAACAGATGTTAGAATTTGGCTTGCTTTTAAGATTAGAATAAAAGGAATAGACTTGAGTGGCATGGCATCCTTTCTAAAAATAGGGTCACAATAATCCACCAATGTACGTAAGAGGCACCTTAATTGTTAACAACATATTAAACAATGAATACAAATCTTGATGAGAATGGCAGCACATCTGCATACTTACCCTCTAAAAGATCCTATACACAAAACAAAGTCGAGCTAATGCTATGGCATGGAGATAATAGATTCTATTCTTGATGGAATTGCATCTACAAAGGTAAACATCAAGAATCATTTCTGTAAAACATTTCAAGAAGTTTCAATAGAAATTTCAAATCCTAAGTCACTGCAAAGGCTGCAAAACACTGCAAAGGCTGGTCCTTATAACGCTACGGCATTATCGTGCACTTTGTAGTGCAAAGGAAGGTGGCAGTCAATGTAGTGCAAAGGAAGGTGGCAGTCATGCTCCTATGACATCATGAGAGCTCAGAAATGATATTGCTGCTATGGACTTCTTGATGACGGAGGTACTTGTATTGTACTTTCAATTACCACCAACAGAGACATTTAAAGTTTGAAGTTACATAATACGCAGTCTCATCAAGTTCTTACAATGTTGACCTCACATGGTATACCATTCTAAATCTGTCAATGGTAAACAACCTACTAAATTCCAAAAGAGCAGAAGTGTTGTATATGAAATAGATTAGAAGACTGAAGATTTCTGGATACTAATGAAGATAAGGTAACAAACAATGAGATTCAATACATAGTCAAAATGCATAAATAGCTAAAAGGATATTTTGAGCTTGCATTTGCCTACCTATGTAGTCTTTTCCTTCAAGCACCGGATAGAGCAGGCTTAAGTCTTGATAAATTCTTGAAGGCATAGACAAAAGCAATAGGTGATGCTCGTATTGCTTGGATTCCTTTAAGAAATTAGAACCAAACATATATTCAAACCCAACCAAACATGCTTTCAGACCAAGCACTTCAAGATGGATTCGTGAGAAATACAAAATCTACATACAAACAAATACCTTGAGGAGATTGATAGCCTTCCTAGGAATTTCTTCCAAGCTCCGACATACAATCGCCGCAAAACCCTTTGGTCGCTAAGTCCTTTTGTGAAGAATAGAATAAGCCCATGTTGTGAACAATATCTAATCATGATTGGGTGGGTTGATAGAAGCAATGCCAAGCTTAAAAAATGCATCGTAGCATCACTCGCCTTTGCCAACATGCACGCCATTCAAAATCTGCAGCTTTTGGAATCATATAACAAAGCCACTAAAATGTACAAAAGAATTGGAAAACATGCAACCCAGCCATGACAAAAAGACCCGGTCTTTGCATGCAACCAAGAAGCATCTAGATTCTACAGCTAGTACACACCGGATTCGCATCAGTTGTAGGCTTGCTTAAAGCGGGATAAAACGTGGCTCCCATGCTGACGGATAACCTGAAAATCCCATATTCATACTTGAATTCCAAAATCATGGTAAAAATCGACAACCCGATTTTTAGAACATCGGGAAACTTTTCGCCCGCGTTCCCCATAACCTTAGAAAACTGACCTGAAGAAAAAATTCAAAAAGTTTTTCACTTGTCTGAAAAACCAAATTTAAACAATAGATACAGTATGTTCTTCAATGATATTAATAACTCGAGATCAACCGAAATTTTCTGCAACTCTAATAGTCAGTGGAGATAAAATTCCATGCTATAATTTACATCAAAATATCCAGTAGTTTCCCCCAACCATGCATTACATGTACCTTAGAGTGGGTCTTCTTTGTTTTACTCCAGTTGAATTCATAAAACTCTATGGCTCTCCAATCTTTAAGGCCATTTTAGGACTTCAATGAACCTTAACGCACTTGGTTCTCAGATTTACATTCAGCAGGAAAAACACTTACATTATACATTGCATAGGTTCATCATACAAGCAGCATTACAAATAGATGTGTAAAATGTGTAATATTGGAACTGCCATTTGACACAAGATTGCCACTACATTTATGTCCTGACACAAGAGTTACACTATACCCCCCCTCCTTGATTTTTATGTCTAAGGGTGCCTTCGCACCCGCGGTTAGGTTAAGGTTAAGTTAATTTTGACCTTTAACTTAAGTTAGTGTTAACTGGATCCTGCCTTCAGACAAAACTTAGTTAAGGATTCCTGTTAAAATTAACCTAACGACAGTTCCATGAAATGCATTCGTTAAATTAACATAAAGACAACATGTAGATACATGCCTCGTTAAGTTATTTTAAGTTATCATTAAAATGGCCTTAACTGACCTTAAAGTGACCTCTTAAGGTCACTTTAACTTTTAGTGTATTTCTGGGTTGCCCCTAGGGGGCAAACCCTTGTTTATGTGGGTTTATGGTATATCCTAGGTATATGCTAGAATATACCTAGGATATGCTGATGACTGCTCCAAACCTTCTATTCGCCAGAACTCTGGTCACCTCGGCTCGATCCGTGATGCTCCAACCGAGTAACCGGCGGTGGTAGACCAAGATTTTCCTTTTCGCAATTTATGTCCGCAGCTTGCAAGGATCGGAGCGTAAATAGAGGAATATACCTCGTGATCGCTCCATTCTAGGAGGCGACGAGGAAGGAAGCATGGTGGCGAAGCAAAATGCTTGTTCATTTTACAGCGATCGCTGAAGACAAGCCTTTGCTCGTATACTTTGTTTCCTTTCATTTCCTTTAGTTTTCTATGCATCCGCTACTTTTAATCTTAGTAAAATGAACAGGAACTTCCATCAGTTTAGTGAGCACGCACTTATGCAAATGGACCTCCGTTATCCAAACCCCCAAAGGGCCATATCATGTTCAAATTGACAAAAAGAAAAACGACTATTTACATCGCAGAAGGTTGGAGAGAGATTGAAAAAGAGAATGGAATGAAAGAGGGCGATATTCTTTTTGCCGCTTATTTGAACAACCGAGATGAGGATGGGAGTGATAAACGATCAAATAATGCATAATATTTTTTTTCTGCGGCTAGAAAGATTGCGTATCCCGAAAGGATGAAAAGGGCAATGCCAATCCATAATCCACGAAGTTTGAGTTTGACGATGTTCTTTCTTCCCAACAGGGAAAAAGAACTTTCAATCGGCAAAAACAATGCCGATGCTAAGAGATACAAAATTAGAAATGATCTTGTTGATCCGGATGTTGAAGCTCCAAAACGAAAAGAAACAAATCGGGCTGGAAAAATCGTATGGGCGGCGTACCATCAAAAAGCCCGGAAAATCCAAGTGTCATTGTCAAGTTTACACCAAAAAGACCGTATTATGGCCGCCTTGTAAGTTATTATTATTTTTTTTTAATGCTTTATTTGTTTTTTGGGTTGCCCCTAGAGGGCAAACCCTTGTTTATGGAGGTTTTTGGCATATCCTAGGTATATGCTAGAATATCCCTAGGATATGCCGGGTGACTTCCTCAAACCTCCTATTTCCCAAACTCTGGCCACCAAGCAAAGAACTCCACGCCTCAAGAACCCTTAAATCGGTAAGGCAGTGCATCTCCAAGCAATCCGATGAAAGAATAAGAACACATTTTGAGTTTTTTTTTTTGGTTGAGATACAAGGTAGTTCAACTGCCCATTTGAGGTATAATCTTCGCATATATTTTTGGGCTTGATGTATCGAATAGGGTTCCTCCTAGTGATGATGCCGGATAATCACCTTTGGGAAAAATGTAGGGGACCCGTGGTCATAACTGTGAATTGCCCCGATAAAATTGGGCTTGGGTGCATTTGTCGAATTGTATTCGAGTTCGGATTGAATGTTACTCGTGGAGGTAAAGGAACCAAGTGCAATTGATATAGCTAAGATCAGCTTAGTATATGAAGGTATTGGAATTAGGTCTTTAGTATATAAGACATTACTCGGTGAAACGCTGTGCATCTTTCTACGCATGGAAGGTGGTGTTGGGTAGTGTTTTGGGTGGTCCCAAGAATGACCAACTCTAAGGCAATAAGATGGAATGTGCTTAAGAAGTGGCTCTCAAGAGCTTTGCTCTTCATCGAGAGCCGCCTCTATGTACCTCCCAAAACCCCGTGATGTATCCCAAAACCTTTGGGAGCTCAAGCCGACAATACATAAAGTAAAGGTTTCGGACAACCTCATGGAGAAGCCATTGATATGTTCTTTGTGTTCTGACAACAAGTAAGAATAATGTTTTCCCATATTATGCTGATGTTCATATTCTAGCCCCGATTATTTGTTTGTTGACAACTCCTTTTGTGGTGCAGGGATGTGTTACCATCCAAGGATAGGGTCTCACAAATTTTAATTCAATACAAGATTCTCTAGGGCTTCATGTGACTTGGCGTAACCTCGCCCGTAATGTGGTGGCTTTGAGTTGCACGCCAACAACGCCGCCACCGCATGTTGCCGAAAGTGTCCGCTTTCCGGTTTTGAGTCCCAATTACGCTTGTAGTACAACAAAAGTGACAGCTGATAACTTGCTAAGCCCCCGCATATACGCCCTCCGGATTTCCCGCAAGGATCGCAAGGGTTTACTATATGATGCTTTGAGGACTTTGAAAGACTTTAATATGAGGGTGAGCTATCAAACTTTCCCTAGTTTGTATTGTTACTTTATAGTTTCAAACAAGTTTTTGCAGATCTATTAAGGTGATTTGTTTGTTTAATAAAGTCAGTTGCAGGTGAAGCCATTGTTATAGTTTATTCTCAGGAAAGGAGAGCAATTTCCTAATTGTCTAAACAAGAGATGTGTTGTCTTTGCAGTGGTTGTTCTTCTGGCTTCTGTTTATAAGATTTTCTTGTTATTTAGTTAACATGAGTAGAGATGCTAACTTTTCTCGCCTTTTGCTTGAACTGTTTTGACTTGGATCTTTTGTTTTCAATCAACCGTTATAGTTTTCAAATGGTTTTGCATTTTTATTGAGGGCTTTTATGCTAACTGAGCTATCAATTTCATATTTAGGTTGCATATGGTCGCCTCTCTCTATCTATCTTTTTATAACACAAGCAGATGGCAGGAAAGTGGTGGATCCAGAAAAACAAAACTTACTTTGTTCATGGATGACAAAAGAAATAGATTGCCCGCTCCGTGTTGTGGTCGTTTGTAGGGGGCCTGATCCTGAACTTCTTGTTGCTACCCCTATAGAATTCTGCGGGAGAGGAAGGCCTCGAGTTTTGTATGATGTAACTTTTGCACTTAAAATGCTTGATATTTGCATTCTTCAGGTGAGATGTGCTTATTAGAAATTCTTTTCTCTTTAGTGTATTCTTAATTTCTGGTGGATGAATTGCAGGCGGATATTGGGCGCCATACCCTTGATGATCGACACTGGGAAGTTTATCGGTTTGTCTTGATTGACACAGAGCCAACGCTGACTTGGGTAGGTTCAAAACCGTATTGCAGATCGAAAAAGAAGCATACTTATGGGCTGAAAAAGGCACGCCATATAGCATGTTAAATAAAAATATCAGTAAATATTCAATGCCACCGATTATTACCCGAAATGGATTATAAAAACAAACTAGCATTGCCGGGACATGCAAGAGGGAAAATCCGTAAAGAATAGAAGTCAATTAATCATGGCAATCTAGAACTATAACCAAGTGAATTAAGCAGCCCTCTGAACAAGCCGATAACTGCATAGTGGTAGTATTAAATTCTCGAAAAACATAATTTTTTCTCGATCAAAACAAAATCTCGTAAATCATTCTTTTGGGAAATGTACACAAAGTTGGTAAATGGACAAGGTAATATCATTTTTTTGGAAATGTAAGAAGAGGTTCTTCCTTACTAATCGCCTCCTTGTAGCTTCCTCGCCCTCAATCGCTTTTAAGAACTAGTTTTCGTGAGATGTTATCATTTTGTTTTTGCCGTGGTGTACAAAAAAACGAAATTCAAGCACTAAGAGGTTTCATTAACGCTTCACATTACTAATGCTCATTATGTTATACATAACTAAAGAACATCCTAATATTGAAGGGCAAGGGAAGGGCAATGAAGGGTAGGTTGAAGGGCAATCAAACACCGGCAAGAACCCTATGTTTTCGGATCGTTTAGATGTTAGCCACCAAAAAAAGACCCTTAGTATATTAAGATCAGGGTTTTCACTGGATGATGCATTCCTTTGTTAACTATGTACAAAATTACAATTAGTAGAAATAAACTGGCGAAGGTTCCGCTTGTAGAGGCATAAAATTGGGGCAATCAATGTTGGCCACATTGCACAATCCCGCTGAACTTGAGAGAACACAGAATGCAATACACATAAAGGGAGACTATGCTGTTATTTGATTCAGTTGTGTCGTTTGTCAATGCCTTTGACTTTGCATTTTAATGTTTGGAAGGACATTCCGTTTATTGTTTTTTCATGGAGTAGATAAACAAGGATCGTTAACCTTTAGAAAAAAACTTTGTCTAAATTGTCCAAAGCTAAGATAGGTATAAACAATGGTATATAATCCCTCAAGTCGTCCTGCAAAAAAAATCCCCATCAAACCACTAAAAACGAGGTGATCATGCATACCTTGTGACATAAACACTTATTGTAACACATGCAAACTGTTTCTTATGTTGATGGACATCTTCTCGCACATATAAGGAGTTGTATCATTCCTATCTAGATACATGGGTATACATGCGTCTTGTGATGATTGTTAATGGAATGATTTGGAGAAGATAGAAGGAAAGAAATAAGTAAACACCAATGATTCGTGGGGCTTTATAATAAGACCAAGTTCTGTGGATAAGCACGTAAAAGTCTCAGATTTCCTTAACATTGGAGGGAAAGTGAGGAGGCTTACACTGCTATGAGAGGCGATGAAATGTACAAATTTATGTTTTGCAAAATCTGAACGAATAGAAAAAAGGAATCACATTAGCTCATTGTTTATTAATTAAAGCAATGTTATTAGAACATTGAATCATTTACTAGAGGTTCGAGTCCTCGTATTTTATATTATAAAACCTTAGGTATTTTGGTGGAGGTCCAAGTCCTTGTATTTCATATTATAAAGCCTTAAGCTGCATTTGTATTTTTGAGACGCATTTACCCTAGCCCCTCCTTCTAGACTATCACACCAACCATCTACAACTAATTTTTGTGCAAGTGATTACATCTCAAACTTAAGCTATAGGAATTCAACAACACATCTGGACAATAAGTTATGGCTCAAGCACTCTTACATCATATTCATACCATTCTTACACATATCAATGAAATTCTAGATTAGCACTCTTGGTCTTGGCCATCCACCGGTCCAAACTTAAACCATAGAAACTGCATCGTACCCCCTGCATCAATGCTCATATATGGGTATGATTCCTATAGGTGCCATATCTAGGTCTTGGAATTGTTGTTGATGCTTTACAAGATAAAAACAACAAAATGAAAACCAAGCAAACACACCCTCAGGCCACCGGAGGGCAACCCTCCGTGCGCAGCACTTTGTTTTTAATGCTTTACTACTACTACTTGCCTCTAGTTTTTTTTTTATATGGTACTTTCGTGTTTTAAGTTTAAACATGTTAATTGATTTTTTTTTTTATGGTGAAGCAACTATTATGGTTATTTTTCCTTTTTAGTGCTTTACTTGCCTCTACTTTTTTCATATGGTACTCTAATATTTTAAGTTTAAACATGTTCATTGATTTTTATATATGGTGATGCAACGTTTATCTGTATATCTGCTAATAGGCTTACTCATATTGATTCTTTCTTCATCTGTTGATCTGATGCGTTATCTGGTTTCCATGCTTAAAATGTTGGTTCTTTCTTCATTTATTGCAGGACATTCCATGCAGCGTTGCAGAAATGATTGATGTCAAACATGGGCAATGTATAAGCGCTAAAATTCCTGGCTCTAAGAGCACAGACATAAAATGGTTATGTAAAGGCCCCGGACATCTCGGTTCAGGCTGGAGGGAATTCAATCTCTGCCATTGCATCGAAGAGAATGATATGGCATCACATTCCATATCTATCACTGCAACAACTTTTCTGCTGAAAAAGAAAGAGCGGATTTATGTGAGGATCTAGAAAGCAGAAATAAGCTTTAGTAGTGAAAGCCAGAGATGCAGCAACAAGGCTCCATACCAAAGCATCACCTCAGCAGATGGTGGTTCTAGCCAAAGTAGTGACACTGGAGGTGTTTATCGAAAGTCTTCAAAAACATCCAAAAGATTCAGAGGTCATAAGTTTTTGGAGTTGAAGGAGCAAGCAGAACAATATGCTCAAAAGCTTAGCAATCCATATTTCTCTGTCAAGTTGACGGAATCCAGACTGAAAAGAACACTTGTAAGTACTTGTCTTCTACATTTTTTATGCCACACATATGGTTAAGTGTATGTGATTAAGTTTTGGTGTCTTATGACAGAAATTTGATGGTGGATTTATCTACCAACACATGTCAGATCTGAAAAAAGATGGCAAGATAACCTTCTATTGCTATGATACCTGCACCCATGCATTGCGCTGGACCTCATCCCTAGGATTTTCCAAAGGATGGAATGAATTTAGAATTGAGCACTCTCTTAAACTTGGAGATATCTTGCTGTTTGAACTCTTAGATTTCAAAACTCTGAAAGTCCATTTGTTTAGACTCTCAAGCCTGGCAGTTTGAAAAGATGGACCTCATCACCAAATACAAGAAGTATACGAGGTTTGCAGCATGCGGGACTTTCTTTCGTAGCAGAAAAATAATGTACATTCCATGTTTCTGTTTAGGAGAATTTGTTTTGTTTCAGGTGCTCTATTCTCAATATTTTTTGCAGAGTAAGATACACTAAATGACTAATATTCGATGACATTCCACTGCCATCCAATCGTAATTTCTTATGAGATGTGTAAAATAGGTTTCAACTATCGGATTTTGAGTCAAATTAACCTGTATAAATCTGTTTTCAATCAAGATCTTTGCATTCACTAGTCAGAAGGAATTTCTTCCCGGAAAGGCTAGGATTCTTCTCAGATCAAGTCTGGCGTATTAATTCATGTAACATATTGATATTGAATGGGTAAGTCTTGCTGGAAGATTCCTCGGAGGAGTTCGACCATCTGTTTTCCTGGGATGCTTGCTTCTTATGATCAAACTGCTAAATTTTTGAGAGATTCTTTGCACTTTACTGATGTTCCGACTGTTGTTGGTAAGCCCTTTATGATTGTACTCATGGATATGTTTTGTCATTATGTTCTTTGAGTTTTTAAATGCCATTTTGTTATCCCATTATAGGTGCCAGTGCAGTTTCAGGATTCTTTGCTTCTGCATTCTCCCCTTCGACTATGTCAAAACTCAAATACAAAAGATGCAGCCTGGTCCAGATGGCAAGTATTCATATACTGGTCTTTTGGATTGTGCCCTCACCTTGAAGTTTTATACTGGCTTTGACACTTATTGCATACGAATTGCACCTCACATCATGGTAAGTCATTTGATTTAGATCAATTGGGTTTTAAAGTAATTTTTCATTGTTGCTTCTGAACAGCTTACTTTGTCATTGCAGATGACTTGAATTTTCCTTAACCAGATAGATAGATAGATAGTATTTTTACGTCATAGAAGTTTGAAAAGAAAATTAATTTTTGAAGCGCCTATTTGGTTCAATTCTTTTGCCTGAAACACTCTATTCTTTGCGGATTTGTGGATCTCAACATTATTTTTGGCAAATTGAGGGATAGTTTCTAAAGCTCAATGAAAAAGCATTAGGGTAAAAGCAGTTCTCTGAAAGGTTGCCACAATGCTTCTTGTATGGATTTTGTGCTGCGGCTATAGATATTAAAACTGAGGCGAGCTATTTTGATATGTGCAAGATGTACCAAGTTCTTATGAATATGTAGCATTATAACAGGGGGTTTCTTTTGTGTTTTTGTACGCTTTTTGGCATGGTTTTCATATGATTTCACGGGCGTATTCACGTGGACGTACTAAACGGTATTTCTAGAGTGCACCCATTTGTTAGCCATTGATTTTAAAGAAGAGGGAAAATCCTGTGGTTGTGGGGCTTTTATTGTTTTAGGTTTGTCAAATATTAGGTTTTTGGTTTTCGAATGATATTAGGGTTCCTGTTTGGCATGTGGCATATCCGGCCGCAGCATGGCCCGCGGTTATGGCGATGCACGATTTGATGGAATTAAGATGGAAAAGGCCGCTTGAAGATGCATTACTTGATGTTCAATCCGGCAAGGAAGATCCGGTTGCATGTTTGAAATCAAAAGGGTTGAATTTAAATGGGCAAATTCGGAGAAATTGAGATAAATTACTGCAACGTAATTGTGGTCTGATCTTGATCAAAAGCCCGGAGGAGTGGTAGCGTGGGGGAGCTTGCAAAACGAGGATTCAAAGTGATTGTGTTGTAGAAAAGGGCAAATATTTTTCCCGCCAAGACCTCTCCCTTCTTGAAGGCCCTTCCATGGCCAATATGTATGAAGGAGGCGGCCTCTTAAGCACCTAAAAAATACTGACCGAAGCCGCTTCGGCCGAAGAATACGATCGGCTATGGCGAAAAATCAGAGTGATCGGAAACAATCGATCGCGTAAACATGGCTTGTAGATGCCGTGATCCGGGGAGCATTATTCGGCAAGCCGCAGAAATGAAAAAATCCTCAAGAACCCTAATCTTGGGAGCAAATCGATCTTCAAGAATCCTAAGCTTGGGAGCAAATCCGGTAAATTCTTTAAAGCCCAAGGTGTGATTGCATCAAGAGAAGGAAACCCACAATTGAAAATCGTAATCAATGCTAAATGCACCGTAGTGGTTTGTGGGTCTTTCCAAACTTCGTTCCAAGCTGCTGAGAAGCCGCCTCAAGAACTTCCTAATATTGGCCTAATCTCCATATTCACCCAACCCAATTTGCATGGGGCTTTTTTCCGTGAAGGCCGAGGCCGTAAGGAAAATTTATGACGGGAATCATGGCCGGGGGCCACCAAATTTTAGATCCCAGAGATTTCCGATATTATACCATGAAGCCCTTCGAAGCTTGCATCTAGGCTTTCAAGCTCACGACCAAAACGCCGGGGTAGAAACAGTAGCTAAATCGCCACGCTTGGGGGGATTGACAACTACAAGTATTTTACAAACCCGAGCTCCATCCGATAAACCATGGCTAACTAGAGCGACAAAGAATGTAACACTCCAAAAGAGGGCTGGCCTCGAAAGAACGGTAGAAACATCGGGTTGAAACAAAAGAGGCTAATCTTTTGTCCGAGAAGATATTTGGGCGTAAAAATCCCCAAAAAGAGTTGTAGTGTGCTCGAGGGAAACCAACGAAGCTTCAAGATCCTTTTCGTGCCACCACTTAAGGATATGGGATCGGAGATAGACATTCTCGCATATCAAAGGTAGGGCACTTTATATCATTGTGGGTGCATTTTTTTTCGTACAATTTTGTTCAAGATTAGAATGTCCACGTTTGTTGTTATCAATGAGAGATTACTAAGGACCCGATTGCTAAGGACCGAAAGCAACCAAGTGTCGTTGCACCGTGCAATCATGTCCTCAAAGATGATGCAAAGAAGCGGTATGCCTATACCCAAACACACCGTTTTTGGGCCTTCTTCAAGAGTGCACAAAACTCCAAGACTGGAAGTCGTGACGGTTATGCAGTTTGATGGTTTATAATTCATTAGATTTTGTTTCTCTTGTCTTCTAGAAAACAACCATTAGGGATTGCCCAACTTTGTTATAAAACTACCGTGACATTGCCATAATGTGGTTTTTCCGAGAGAAGAATTTGCAATCTTGGCGTTTCGGGATGATTATAAATTAAATCTTGTTTTTGATTCTATTAATATTGTTATTTGTGGATGCCAATGCCGTTATAATTGCCATTTCTTCTCAGATTCATGCTCCCTCTTTGTAGAATTAAATTTGTTTTGCATATGCCATATGCTTATGAATGCTTGCTATGGCAAAACAGCCATGTCTCTGCTCGCCTTCGGAATGCGGTCGAGGACGATCCGACAAGCCGACGCACGGACAGATCGCGGGAGTTGGAATTGACTCAAAGGGGCAAGGACCTGAGCGGAGCCCAAGGTCCGGGGGCTTAAAAGGGAAAGTTAGGGTTTGCGCCTTATGTAGGCTATCGTTAGGTTTAGGGTTTCCATGACCCTTTAGTCTACCTTTAATGGGTTAAAGGTCTAAAAGCGCGCCAAGATTGTTAAGTGTAAGCATCCATTGCAAGTTGCCCCTAGGGCTTACCTTTAAGCTTGGTACACGCCGCACAGACACGCCGATTGATCCGCGGTAATGCTGCGGATCTGCGGCAAAGACGGGTATAATGCCTTGAGACCGTGATATCGAAACGCCACATTCTCCCCACCTTGAAATGATGTCGTCCGCAGCAGATCGGGGTCTCCCCACCTTGAATCTTCCTAACACGCAATCAACCCGATGCATACGATATACTACTATAATACTTACACATTTTTATTAAGATTACCTTAAGGTAATATTTTTAAATCATTATTACCATTACATTATCAAATAACTTGTCAAATCGTAACTTCTATTAAAACAAGTATTATAGTAGTATATCGCATGCATCGGGTTGATTGCGTGTTAGAAGATTCCAAGGTGGAGACCCCACGATGTCATAAAGATCATTTCAAGGTGGGGAGAATGTGACGTTCCAAAGACGATATACCTGGCCTCAAGACGATACCATGGAATCTTCCTAACCCGCAATCAACACGATGCATACGATATACTACTATAATACTTTACACATTTATTAAGATTACCTTAAGGTAATATTTTTTAAATCATTATTACGCCATTACATTATCAAATAACTTGTCAAAATCGTAACTTCTATTAAAACAAGGTACTTATTAGTCTCCTGTTATCACAACATTTAGTTTATCACAATTTAACACTTTCATATACAATTATTATTTAAGGTGTTTCTTCATTCCTTGCAACACATTCCAACAAAATTTGTGTTGCAAAAGTCTTCACCTTAAAATCCCTGCATTAATTTTACAATATCTATAATTACATACTTACTATCTTAATTATTAGAATTACTCTAAGGTAATGTTTAAGACATTATCGTACTATTTCATTATCCAATTAACTTATGATTTCATAACTTAATCCACGCAAGGTATTATTAACCTTACTTAATACAACATTTAAGTTTATCAAAGTTTATCAATTTCATACAAAATTTACACTTCTAAGGTACTCTTCATCCCTTGCAACACGTTATAACAAAAATTTGTGTTGCAAGTCTTCATCGTTCCTCCCACCTCGTGGCCCTCCGGGCTTTATTGGCTGCTTGGTCAACACTACGTTATTACCATTTATATTAATTAAAATTTTGGTTATATGGTGACCACCCCACCTATCTACATGAATGCATGGCTAATCTCCCTGGGCTAGGAAGAGGATGATTCTTCCATCGTGGGTCATGGAGACAACACCTATATGCCTATATGCCATGCCTACACCTCTAGTTGCACTGGGCCAGAGGATATCCTTCCCCGTGATATGGGGGCGGAAGGATAAATTCCTCCTATCAAAGCATATATGGGGCTAAAGGTGCCTTTCCTATCAATGCATTCCTCAATGACCTCCTTTCTTCGAGGTCGCCTTACTCGTAGGGACTTAAGTAGACTTTTAATCTACGCCTAACTAAGCTGCACCGCTGTCATGCCTACAATGACATTACACCACGCCCCTGAGATCACCGTGAAGGTCTCCTTCATCATCGCCATCAACGCATGCAACCCATACCTAAGATAGGTTGCATGTAGATTAATCTTAACTATACAAGCATTTAATCTACACACAAAACGACATGCCCTGTTTTTTTTTGCCGGCTCCTTTAATGCATGTGATTAACATAATTACCCTAACGTAATATTTATGAATTAACATTATCATAGTATCCGGATGCATTACCTCATAGTACAATTATATTTACTCTAAGCTTGCAATATTTAACCCACTTTTAGATTACGATTATTTAAACAATAACTCTGATTTAGACCTATTGTTACATAGACAAGGTTTTTAATTATCATACACAAGAATTAGATGTGCTTCTTATTCTCTTCCTTGGGTCCCGTGATTACCCTTGGAAGTATATCTCTAAGATGCACTTAAGTATATCCTGATTCTATTTTCTATTTATTTTTATAAGGACCGGAGGTCATATAGCTATCCTTGGAAGGAATTGCATCCTTACTAAGGATTAATTAATATGCTACCCTCACATTACCGTTGTTATTTACTTATTTCCCTATGGTACATATATGTACAACAATTTCTATCCGGTTATTAGGATCTATATTCTTATTTATAAGACACATTAAAGCTTATAATGCATGCACACGCCTAAGGCTGAATGCATCCACCCGCTGAGCCGGTAATTTAATTTGGAGATGACTTGTCGTTGCATTGCTCCCATAGTTTTGCTCCATTCCTTGGTGTAGTTAGTTACTACGTCGGTCTCCTCCGTTGAAGGCCTCCCGGAGCACTAAGGTATCTATCTATCTTACGCTTCTATTCGCCGCTATTGCCTGGAGGAACTCTATTCCTGGTCGGGCCAATTCGATGCAAGTATCGCTCAATCATAAGATTGAGCCCGCCCACTTTCTTGAAAATGGTCTCCAGATTTCTTCAATGACGTTGTACACAACGTCATATCTATTCTCTCTTAAGAGGTTATATGCTTCTTACTTAGTGCATTAATTTACTAGTCAGTAGCTAACATATATAACCATCTAAGATGGATATACATATTATATGCTATCATTTATTTTCAATACAGCTATGGGTTACATACTTAGTTAGAACGATTCTAAATCACAAGGTTTTGTCATCAATGACCATTCCTTTTGTCTCAAAAAGACTATTTGATTACTATACTTGTTATTTTAGATGTATCTTACATGTACTATTCTTTTATATTCTAGAGATTCCCCTTTCTTAGTTATTTAAGTTCTTAGAATATTCCTACCAATCAATTGATGTCGTCAGACAAGTTGGCCTGACTTGTTAGATTACTTTTTTCTTTCTGGTTGATTATTCTTTGGAGGTACTAGATTTATACATGGTCACAATTATCCTAGTAATGATTCCTTCTTAGCGAGGGTGATCAATCTCACCAAGTGGTTTCAATATGTTGGATGTCCGTTAACAATCGTATAATTTTAGTTACTCCTATCGTTTCCTTCCAATATTTGGACGCTTAGCTCAATATTGGGGCAATCTTTGGCGAGAATGTCTAACAATGCCTTCTATCCCACATGGATGTTACCATCCCTACATTTAACCTACTAGGCCCCATGGCCTTAGATGCTTGAGCTTGCTAGAAGCTCATCCACTTTCGTTGCCTGCTTGAAAATAGCAAGGTAACGTTCTTCCGAAATCGCCGATACTTCAGTCTCCTTGACGGTGGATCCTCTTTGATGTAGAGGTTGACTTTGTTCGTTAGAAGCCTCTTATTGCCGGTGGCTTGCTGGTGTAGTTGATCACTTGAAATCTTCCATGCCTCTTTTTCAAAGCTCCTGAAGGTGGCGGCCGAAAAAAAAGGTTTTTCATCTTGAACTCTTTGACTTGGCGGCTAAAGGATGACTCAGTATCCGATATTGTTTCTTTGACTCCATCGACGCCCTCATACATCGAGTCCTCTTGTTGCCCAAAGAGTGTTGAGGATGTTGATTGCTTCACCCTGCAAATTGCCCGACATCTCTTCCTTTGATCTACGCCATGGGGAATAACAAAGGAACTATATATGCAAAGCATATAACACATAATTACAATCACTACTAGAGCTATTAGGTCCCCTTGTGTGCCTCCCTCCGAAGTTGCACACCTACTCCTTGGCAATGTCATCGGTTGTTCCTCCCCGCAATGGTGTTGACGATCCATATCCTCCTATTTGTAAGTGGCGTCAGTACTCCGGGGGTAACTTGTTGATGTACTTGGGCCCCTCCGGTTTGTCGGCTATGGCACAACACGCTTTGCATCACATTCTAACTAAAGGTGTGGTGGTCGTTGATGCTTCGACATTTTCCGGTCTGCTTCCCCATCCTGTTCTCCGGTAACCCCCTTCATGATACTTGAAGCTATTTAGAAGCTCTTTGAGGTCGTGCCACCAAAGTTGCATGCAAAGTCCACGTGGCAAGTCATCTACGCCATGAACGTTGCTTCTCCATCGAGTTCCCAAACTTCCTTGTTTGATCCCCTCGATCACACATGGCTTTGACGCTGTCACGCCCCCGCGCTGCTATCGGTCTTCTTGTCTTGAGGAACCTTCCTGGCTTTGATTGTGATCGCCGGGCTTTGATTCTCCCCATTTGCCTCTAGGGGGCTTTGGAAGAAGTCGGTTGCTAGCACTTCTCCGCCTTCGGTTCGACCTTTTTTTTCCCTCTGCATGCATGGCCTCTCCTGCAAGTAAGGCATCATGGCTCTCCTCCCTCTGGGGCTATGTTGTCGGGATGATGGATCCTTATATCCCACAAGCGGCTTGACCCTTGAGTTGAAGAAGCCTTATATATATACTCTTGTCGTTGGATAGCCCGGCTGCTATCTTGAGCTCTCTTTTTGTCAAGGTGCTTCAGTTGCTATCCTTGTCGCTAAGGTGCCTAATGCTTCTACCTTGGGCATTTGACGTGCCCATGTGATTGGCCTAGCTACTCTTCTAATTCTTGGTAGAGATGTGATTGTCTAATGGTCTATTACTGCAACAATTTTCGGTGATTTGGGCTTCTGTAGAAACACCAGGAGAGAGAGGTTCCGAGTTTGGAGGTCTCACCCAGTTTATACGCTCAAAAACTAAAGTTTAGTTCTTTGACGGTATTTGTCTTTCATGGGTTAAACTTGTCCAATTTGGATGATCTAAGGGTCTATTCGTACTTAGTCTCCTGAGTTAGCAGAATGGACCTGCATGGAGGTGATTTTTGGTCTAGTTTTGGACATGGTCTAGAGTATGAAAGGTCTCCGCGAGGTTGCGCCTGGATTCAAAAACTAAACTTTAGTTTTCTTGGCCGAGCGGTATCTACACAGTGCGAGTATCCTATTTTACTAAAATAACAACTACTACCCTAGTCCCTGAATTAAACAGATCGACGCATAAACTACCTCACAGTATCATGTATTAACAAAATTATTGATTATTTACAACATATCTCTTGAAATCTCCCTTAATTAAATTAGCTAATTGTCTTCCCTCATAGCGAAGGGTTGTTAAAACCATGAACGGTCGCAGTGTTGAGTCTTCAAAATATTGGACCCATTACCTTTCTGGCGCTTCTGAGCAGCAGCCTCGGCTCTCGTTATCTCCTTGACGCCTCCTTGGCCTCTTTGTTTAAGCCTTGTCGGCGATCGTTTGAATTAACAGCATCGTAATGTCGTCCGGGTCTGGTCAATAGCGAGTTTAGTCCCTTCCAGCGGTACGTGAGAGTTTAGTTCTTCCAGTATGTGGAACCACGGCTCGTTTTAGTCTTGTGGATTCGAATGAAATTTTTTCCACTTTTCGGTTTTTGAGGATCCTGTCAAGTTAGTATCTTGGAAGGGCGGTGCTTTTGCTCATTGCTCTACGTGCCGTGGCCTACTGCGTCGATGCCGCGCCAGAGTAGCAAGCGGAGTTCATCCGCACCGGCTCTCCCGCCAACACGTCGAGGGCCCTCCACATAGCTATCATTGTGGCAGATCTAGAGTCCGCGATTGGGGAAGAGTGAAGGGGTCATTTACCGTCCCGAGAACCTGAGCGAGGCGTAAACATACCGCGTCGATAACATAACATCATATATCCACCTGAAGGGTGGCACATCAACTTATCTGCATGAACCAAAGATGAAGCCTGATACAAGGAAGTTCCCTGCAAGGCTCTGGGGAGGATGGCCCGACAAGCTTGATGATCGCGGAATCATGACAATGGATTGAGGCATAAGAGTATGGCTTAGGGTTGTCCTCCATCCACCCCTCACGGTGCACACTTTGCGGTGCCCAGGTTGAAAAGGTGTTAAGGACTTTGGCCTTTGTAGCATGGGATGCACATAATAAAGGGGCTACGTCTCTTATTACATCTCCCGGCCTAGATGGAAGCGGTCATCACTCTAAAGAGATCTACATCTTTGACTCAAGGTGACTAGAGGGGCCGCTGATAGAGCTTGAACTCGGAAGATCATGCCACCACCTCCCACGGTGTCGGTATGCCTTGCCCACCCATGGTGGCAAGCCAGTAGACCTAGTCTGTGTGGTGGGTAGGCCTTACACCGGAGGGTTCAGGTTTCTGAACCTCTACTAGGCGGTCGGCCCTTCACCCATGACGGTGGGCTCTTGTACCGAAATCTAGTAATGCATAGAGGAATATCTAGAGATACTAAGCTTCAAGTCTCTACCCCCCTTCCAATCTGATTGAGTTCACGAGAATTCATCAGATCCATCACATAGAGACAGCAAGAATAAGAACTAATCTATATATCATACTGATTGGGTTCTTTAGTTAAGTCCAAATCTGGGGATGCAGCGGCTACTAGGGATGATTTAATAGAGGTAAAACTCTCTTGGTTCGAAGGTTGGAATAAGGTTTAGGCGGCTATTCAATGGAAACTAAATACGATCCTGGTTCCTTCTCGATCCAAAGGTGTCCGTAATGCCGTTACGCCCGCGATTGAGGGGCGATGTCGACGAAAAGGCTGGGACGCGGTGAATGCGTGGGAGATTGACTCCTCCGGTCGCGGTCGAACCGGTACGTGAAGGGGAAAGTTGGTTTGATTTGCTATGTGGAAATCGGTTGAGTTTAGGGTTTCTGCGACCCTTAGTCTACCCCAATGGTTAAGGTCCTAAAAGTCAGCCCTTTAGGTAATAGCACCATTGCAGGCCCTTTAGAGGCGACCTTTGCTTAATTTTCTCGTACCGTCGTTGGGCGTAATATAGCGGCGTATTGACCGATGCGGTATACGTCTTGAGACCATGTCGTCTTCCGGAGCGTCACATATGATAACCCACCCAAAGCCGAGGTAGTGAGCCACCACCAACGCAGAAAGCACTTAACTTCCACCAGCGCGCCGAGGCCTGTGTGCTCTGCTTAGCGCTTTGCTTCGCATCGGTAGTTTGGAAGGACATGGACTATATTGTTTCCGAGATCGACAAACCTACCATGCAAATTGCGGGGCCGGGGTTATCTTGCTTAGATAATTCCATTACTCCCGACCACATTTGGACATGCTCAAATGAAGTTGTATCTGACCGATCTTGGAATGATACCATTAGGGACATCACGCGCATACCACGCTGGGGTAACCTCAAAGAAGATTCAATCTAATAATCTTGATCCTTGAACACACTGGCCCGGCCACGCTTGATGACGAGAGTTTGGAACATACCATAAATCAAGCAAAAACATCTTATGCATCAGCGTCTTCTATGAAACCGGTGATGTGTATATAAAGAGTGGCTCTCATGTAGAAACAAATCAAAAGTTGAGTAAGTTGTACCAGATTATATTCGCCCAGATCGTAGAACAAAGGAAGCAAAGTCGACACAACGGGGAAAAAGGTCATTAGCGGCGTCTATATAGCGGCGATCTAAGGTCCGTCTATCACGACGTCGGCGAAGCGTGAACGGTACGTCGCAGACGTCGGCAATGCCATAAGGCGTCGTACTCTGCGTCGTGGGAAGTGACCACAGCGTGTATAAGCGTGACCGCAGGCGTGGCCAGCGTCTGGCGCTGCTGCGTGGATTAAGCGGAATATACTGCGATGAGAACCGGAACATCAACAAATCCACGGTGTGAAACTACTTACGTTATCGTCATCGCGGCGATGTAGCCGCGTGGGTACCCTGCGATGCGACCACCGCAGCGAACATCAACCGCGGCGGTGTTAATGTCGTGAAAGCCCTTATGCATTAAAATGTGGCGTGTTAAGCGCGTGTAAACGATGGAATATTTGAAAAATTGTTGAAAAATCAGCGTGTGTAGAAAGAAATACGATGAAAAGCAATAAAAATGCCGCGATGGATCGTCACTATCACGGCGATCTTGCGGCTCAAAATAAAAATAAAAAAAATAAAAATGTTTGGCTTGATAATTTGTACAATATATGATGTACAAAAGGAGCAAAAAGGGCATTTATATTTTTATATTTATATTTTAAATAATCACAAAAAGTATTTTTATATTTATATTTTTTTAAATAATCACAAAAGTATTTTATATTATTTATATTTTTAAATAATCACAAAAGTATTTTATATTTATATTTTTAAATAATCCTGAAAGTGAATTGTATTTATATTTTAAATAATCACAAGGCGCTTCGTTAAGGGGAGTATCCTGCTAGAGCTAATCTAAATGATTGGAGTAGTCATTAGTCGGAGTTGCGTTGGATGGCCTCTCCACCCCAAGGTTTCTTGAATCTCTCGTAGTAGATCTGGTCGGGCTTGATTCATATCATGCTACTATAAAACAAAAGAATATGGCATTAATGTAGTTCATAGAATTATAATAATAATTTTCTACAGCACATACCCGCATTCGAGTGAAGTGGGGTGTGGAGTTCCTCTTAAATTATAGCTTGTTGATCTGATAAATAACTCCGCACGTTAAGGTGGCTATTTTTCGTCTTTAGATGTGAGGAAACAGGTATGAATGACAATATACTTGTGGTATTAGCTAGTGACATTTAAAGTTCTTATTAAAAATTAATGTGAACTAATATATGTCACAGTCTATGGTGAAAACCCTTCCGTGCGGAGTAAATGAAGGCCGGCTTCGGTCACTTTAGTTACTTTTCGGTCAGGAGCTCATGTTTGGCTTACGGATCCTTTGCGTTGAATGCAATCGTTGCAGGCACACAACTATCACAAAAAGTAAGGTGAATGACAAAAATAGAAATACCTTGATATCTTCCTTGTGGAATTAAGTGGTTTAAGGGACCGACCAATGCCTCCAACTTTTTTGCAAGTGCCTTCAGTTCCTTGACCACTCTTTGCCTTTGATGTCGATAGATCAGCGCCAATATCAAAATAATAAAAGCAAGATTATGACTAGGTCATGTACCTCCTTTTGTAGAAATTTCGCCCATCGCCGAAGTGAGCTTCTTCGGTCGCTTCTTTGCTTTTTTCTATCTGGAAACTACGTTTCATTTTGACTCTATTTAGCGTTGGTCATAAGCGTGACCACTCCCCATACGGCGGGAGAATATAGCGAGAGATATTGTTGGTAGCGTCCCTCAATGTAGTATGAGCACTTCCTCATCATCTTCCTTGCTTAGGAAGCGTCCACTGATAAATAATTATAAAAGCGTGTTTATGTCCTCTTTTGATCAATATATATCGTCAGATGAAGCTTTTGAGCACTTTACAATATTCTAAGTGAAGAGAATGAACAAAACAATAAATTTAGATGGCAAAGTACCACTATATTTAAGTTGATATCTTAATAATATGTTCACACATAACTTACATCAAAAATTATTATTAATGATGATGCAGTTATATTAAATCACCCTTGAGACTTACGTGTCTATAAAGCGAAATGGGCCCGGCTCTTGTGACCGTCATGGGTTACGCCTCAAATCGAGCAATTCCACGGCGTTCTTACGGGATGGAACTTCTGTGTGATGATGGATGCGATCTTGAGCGTTGTGAGTCCGTTGCTCCCTACTTGACACGGGAATGGCAGAGAATGAGCATCTTTAACATCTTTTATGAAACGTAAACACGTGCGGTAGTGGATATATATTTTGTTGGAAATCTACCTCTAAGTTTCGCACTTTTGGCTGTCATTCCGGAATCTCTCTTACCTAAACGGAGTGTACTTCGTCTAGATCGAAATTCTCGAAGCGTGGTCGATAATCAACACACTGTAATAAGTTGGGAATAGGGCGAGGGAGAGGCACCTAGCGTTAATTATCAAGGAAAGGCAAAATATGTTGCATTTGGTCTCTCGTGGGAGACATGTTCTAGAGGGCGTGGGCTACTTCTAAATATCATACAAAAAAACGATTCATTTATTTATTATTTTATAAAAGCTATCTTAATACCGAAACTGTAGTAGCGGTGGGGTTGCTTCTTGGAACTGCTCGGCCACGATTGAGCTCAGGTGAGGAATGGGGGAGCAATAGAAAGCG
>JAJEKV010000151.1:0-143055 GCA_021234155.1 Isoetes taiwanensis | reverse complement strand
TGCGGTTACGTATTGTTGATACATAAATTTTAGAATAGAATCTAAATCCCTTTCCTCATTAAACATGGTTGCAAATCTATAGAAGGAAGGAAGGAAGGAAGCTACTTTTATCGTCCATTGAGACCAATCGGTCTATGGGACTCAATATAAAACGCAGCTAGCGATTATCGCCTCTGATTAAAAACCCCTACTCAAGGGTTTTCGAGGAAAACTGCGGGCGCTAATCGTCAATAAATCAACCGTGTTAATCATATAAAATGCAAACATCCCAATATATACAGCCATGCACCACCGTAGGGTGCCTAGGTCACGACACCAAAGGGGCAAGGTGATCCTCAGGTCCAAGACTGGATGTATGACCCGTAACGTGACCGACGGCAGGTTCATCGAATGCGCGGCACGCCCAAACCGCATCTGCGGAGCCGATTCTGCCCGACCGGATCAACTGGCAACTTTGGAAAGTGTGAGACTCATCCTCAACCCGCATCTCGCTGTTGACAAAGATCGATGAGTTCTCGGCCCCTCAAGTGGGCTCCCCCAATCCACCCTCGCCTCGCCTTCGCCAAGCGCGAAGATGGTGGCACTCAGGCGTAATGGTGCAACCGAGCCCGCTGCCAGGCGTACCGGGAACGCAGTAGATTGCAATTCGCTAACACGGGTTGATGTGTGCCTTTGTAATGGGCCATTTTGACTCGCCGAGCAATTGATCCCGTGAGCTTGCTAAGGAAACAAGCATCTAGGTACTCCCCGCAGTCGCCACGATCGTCATTGCTACCAACAGACGCAGACTGGTGGTTCTCAAGACGCTCCAACCGGGCGTAATCCACCATCTCTTTACCCTCCAACAGCTCCTAAGCCGGGCGACTCATGGCCAGTAAGCTACAAAAAGGGAGCCGGAAAGCATCACCCATAGTAACCACTTTCTCAAAATAGACGATGTCTATCAAGGGTCGTCACCGGTTTAAGAATCCAGCTCGTTAAAGTTGTATCCGATAGATCGGTTTCACCCCAAGTGCTCAGGTTAAAAATGCCTTCGCACTCGCCCAAGTCATTCCGTGTCGCCAGAAGAGACGGACGGCCCCAAACTCTAATTCCGCATGTATGACAGCCCCGACCGTCTCTAACGCATGCGACCGATGGCCCCAATCATATACCGCCGGACCTGTCTCCCCATTGCATGCCGCCCAGCCCGGGTCATTACCCGCCAGTTTGATAAAGATTCTCCCACAGAGCGAGGGAGGGGAACTCCACCTAGGTACTTAGGTGGGCTGACGCCTTTACCGTGCTGTCCCCTCGATATGTGAGTGCAAAGAGGCATGGGGTGACGGAAGAGGATATGAGAACCACCGTCTGGCCGATTGACGCCAGCATGTCCAGAAGCCCCCTCGACAAAATGTGTCTAGGCATCCGTGTGGAGATCGCATATCTTCTGGTGTGGCCAGCAGTGCCAACATCGCCCGTGATAGATGAGCTGGCGGATGACCTTGCGTAAAAGATGTATGCTATCCCCTCCCCATGCTCAAGAAGCCGGCTCTTAACCGGACACGTATGTGCGTTTCAGCGAGAGGCAACCCCTCGCCGGACCTTCGATACTACCGGGTAAATGTTTATTCGGCTTAATCGCGATCCCCGCCAAAACAACTCTCATACAACCTGTATATGGCATTCTCGCAGACAGCAAAATGGAGCCCCAGCTGACGCAAGTAGCCTAGCCCACAACTTTTTCCCCGGATCAGACAAAAGCCTTTTGCTGGGTCCACAAAGTAGCATGTCCAGCCTGATTCCGCCGCTTCAATCGCCCCATGCAAAGATATGGTCAATCGCTGAGTGGCGGGTCGAAAAGCCCGCCTCGCAGGAGGGTTCTCGACATCCGGCCGTCAGCCTACGTCAATCGGCCGCCGAGAATGCTACCATCAGCTTTGGCAAATACCGAATCGACCATGATCGTCCTGGTGAATTGGTCGGACAGCAGGGTCGTCATTTTGTGAATGGGAACAACCGCTTAGGTCCATTGTCGGGAAACCCTCCCGCAATGCTCGCTGAACGTGGTGGTGAGTATCCATCGCTGGCCTTCCGCCTAATTTGAGTAACTCGGCTCTAAGATACTCATCGAGGTCACTTGCCTTCCATTAGCTAGTCATTGCAGGCCCTCCTCAACATCCCTCATCCATGAGAACCAATGGGGCCATCCTGCGGTATATGCATGCTGCCTATGGTCATGTGAGTCAGTTGCGAAGTACCGCTCCACCGCCTCGCGTGATGTCCCCCGTAGGTCAGCTGGCTCTTCGCTAATTTCAAGGCTAAAAGGTTCGAGGATGAGGTCCAAAGCAGGCCTAACATCTCCTCGATGTTAGTAAGGTACCGCTTTTGTGTCCTTCGATGGGCGGCCAGATCGGTGGTGGTGGGTCAGTAAGCCGGTACCTCGATCCGATGTGATGGAGCTGCCGCCATGCTTTACAAATCTCAAGATCGTCCATCGGTTACGCTGGAATGTTGCCGACTCTCGAAATGGCGACGCTGGGTCTCATTAAAGCACTGGCCGCAATAAGATCCCGCATTAATAGCTGGTCACCGGGTCCGCCTCACGCCTAGTGTGGAGGTCCGGCACTACCGGGAGGGCTGCCTATGAGCATTCGGCGTAGGTCCTTCACCGCTTCATAATCGTGAAGTCTCAACTGAGGACGCAGCCGGTATAGGTCTTCCGCTGCTCACAAACAGGTCCAAAACAAAGTGGAGGGGTGATCCGACGACTCCTCATCCGGATCGCTCGCAGGCCTACCCTAAACGACCGATGAGATGCATATCTTGGCGCGAACCACAAGCACATAGTCCACTACACTAGACCCTCCTGATTGTCCTTCCGTCAGATGTGCACTATGGTGAATCGCCACCGCGGAAAGGCCATTGCAAATTATCAAGTCAAAATGCTACATAGCAGAGCAACCGTCACAAAGCGAAGTGACTGGCCGCCATCCCGACTACGCTAATTGGCATGAAATGCTGTGACATCGCTACCGAGGGGTCAAGTCGCATGGCCGCTTCTACTCCCCGTCCGTTGCATTGAAATCTCTGCAAGAAGGACGCACTCCTACCTAACCGCTGATGTCATTGCGATGTCATCATATAGATCGACATATCGGGTCCACATCCTATCCGTGACGGGGTGGGTCAGCGATAAGGTGCCGTCACAGAGGGAAATACCAGCGCCGTAAAAGAGGGTTGCCACCGGGTATTATGCGCACACAACCCAAAAAGTACCGGTTGTGTCTCCGTCATTTTCCTCGAGGGTAACTCAATGTGCCAAGGTTGTCCGGGTAAAGTTACCCACCATGACCCCGCCAGTCTGCATGTGCATTGAAGACCGAAATGCCGGTAACCCGGCAAATCGTAGCCTCGTGGTCCAAGATGCTCCCATGTCTCCGGCGCTGAGGAAGATGAGATCCATATCGCTGCCACGAGTTCGGGATCGGGCTCCTCTCGCCAAGGGAAGCTCCTCGACAGCTCCATGAGACTAATTCAAGGGCCCCTTCCATTAAGGCGGTAAAGCTCAAAAGTGGGGATTCTAAACTATAGCATTCTAACAAAGACTATAAACTGGATGCTTTTATAGAGCAAAGAGCATTTGGAAAAGTTGGAAAAATAAAGAGCATCAAATTTTCTTATTTACCGTGTCAAAGCCGTAACCTTGCAAATGTTTACCAAGTGGCTTACAATCCATTTGGTGTTGCTTTGAATCGGGCTGATTTGCAAAAGCAATCTCAAGCCCATTTCATGTTTACACTTCTGGACCAAGAGGCAAACATATAAATCGTGATAATATATGTCTATATATAAAGATCTAGGTATTACCCAACAAGAAACGTGCTAACCCTGGCCTTTTCCCTCGAGCTGGGAACATAGGCACAAAAGATTTTCAAAGAGGAAACATAGTGCATTGTATATGTAGTGAGTAGTAATGATAGAACATCTTAACCAAGGTTTCACTACAGTCACTAAAAATCATGTTATCACTAAAAATCTAACCAAAACTGGATCATAAAAGTCAGGTTAAAGGCAATTGTACCCTACCTAATTATAATTATAGGCCTAGATTAGTCAATAACTTGTCCCCATGAACGTCCTACCTCTTAGATCTGCCCCTCTCTTAGATATATCTCTTGGACACATGTTGCCGGAATCAACTTCCTTCTCTGACGAATCGAATCGGCAAATTCCCTTTTCAGAGAGTTTCTTCTTTCAATTGCCTCTTTTGTTAATGGACTCCAACTACCACCACCCAAATTATTTATAAATGCTTGAGACCCGTAGATATAATTAGGCTCCATTTCTGACATGTTGTCCGGATTTGTCCCCGTTTCTGATCCTGAGCATTCGAGCTCCAGCGTTTTTTCTTCTGTTTTGGAGGCAGATGGCATTTGTTGAATGGACTCTTCTGATTCAAACGGCGGACTCCTTTCTTTATTTTCTAGCAAGAGCACACGAAGCAAACTTTGGCGACCCACATCGTTCTCTCTTTACAGCCGGAAGTATCGTCCATTATTTCTGATCCTGCCAAATGGAATTCCTTTTAGCAAGGAGCTTTTACAGAGTTTCTTCCATTTGCGAACTACTTTTCCTTTGATTGTGGACACAGTATCTGATGCTTTATTTGAAAACGAGAAACACTTCAAGGTGCTATCACAGATACAAAATGTTGTTTCGCAAAAATTTATCAGACATTCCATCTTTTTCATACTAACTTTATAAAGCTCCATCTTCCTCCTCCATAGAGAATTTCTTCATTGTTCTGTTAGGTTGCCTTACAATGTCTGTTGATGTTTCACTCCATTTCTTATTCCTCTGCACAACAGAAAAAGACAATAGAACCTCAACAACAAAGATAAACAAGCAAAACATTTCTGTGAACCCTTTTAGAACTCTTTGAACTAAACCAATCTATATCTGTACCTTCTAGGGAATTGTAGACTGTCTATGGTCAGGAGCCTTCTCTTTGTCGCTTTTTCAAAGAGACATTTTTCCTTCCTGAGTAGACAGACATATTCTTTGAGAGAAAAGGGAAATGTGCTTTGAAGCACTTGCTCCACTCTATCAGTTGATAGAGTTGCAACATTAATTCAAACTTCCCAAGCTTTCTTTTCTTCCTCAGACAGATCTCTATTTTGCTCATATCTTATGATCTGTCACAGGCAGAGCATCATGACAGTCTTTGAGCACAACAGATAAAGTCTTGGCAGTTGCGAAAAGCTTCCAAATGACATAAAGCACCAGTTTTTCTCGTAGTGATCAATGTAGCTCAAGATAAACTTTTTACCATTTTCTTTAAGGACCCTGTCCTTGATGTGTACAGTTTAATGATCACTTGCGGTAGCTGGATTCAAGCGAAGATGCACCTCCAGATCTTTCTTAGCTTGAGAATTTCAAGATACCGCCATTTAAGATACTCATAATCAAAACGTTTCCTTAAGATAAGCATCAACCTCAGAGAGGGCTTGAGAAGAACAAGTGATGTACATTATGTGTCTCAAGCATCTTTCAGAGCCATAAAATCCTGTAAACTAACAAGTTTTGGTGTTCTCATCTTCAAGTATTTTTCTTCCAGCAGATACTTGGCAATGTACAAGTTTATTAACCAAAGAGGTGCCATCAGTCCCAAGGTAATGCACAATAATGCAAAAGATTTAAGCATTATTTCCTTTGATTTACATTTGAACCAGTTTCTCTTGGTATTACACACTAATTCCAAATGCTCTGTTGAAAGAATAACCAGCTTGTAAATCCAGCGATCTAAATCCCTGCAGTTCATGTCCTTCATGACAAGATCAAGCCCTCTCAAGCATTTTTCCAAATAAAGCTTTGACTTGGCACTCAGGATGAGACCAAATTTCCTTTCTTTGAGCAAAAGCCATGACACCTAATATAGACTCCCCTGGGCGAAGTTAATATATGATCTTTCCAAAATAACTCACAACGATCTTCCAAGTTTTCCACTGGTCTGTTCATTCCAGTTGCAGCTTGATGGAGATAATAGAGAAATGTTTTATCAGCTACGACATTTTATTTTTTTCCATGACAGAACTAAAATGGTCTTCGGGAACGTAGCAGCCTCCTCCTGAAAATCTTCCAATCCACATACACATGTTTCTTGGGAGAGGGTACAGATGTTGCATCGAAGTACACACATTGAAGAAGGTGGATTGGATTAGACAATATGTGGATCTTATGCATTTGAATCTCTTGTCATGTATGGTGACTGTCATATCGAAATAAATAGTCATCAACCTCTAAGAAAAGACCTTGAGGGCTGAAAGGCGTCCATTCATATCCAGGCTTGCAAATTGCCTCAATAAAAAACAGTTAAGATAAACGTAAGGAAGAAATTTCTATAGGAAACCTCTGATCTTCCGTCTGATATGCTGGAGGGGGTTCATTAAATTCTGCCTTCGGCATAGATATCCACAGAATGCTGGCAATACCGATTTCCAATGCCATTATAGCTTCTTCAAGAGCCTTCGAATCCAAGGACAAAATTCTTTGGTATATTAGGTATTAATTCTCTGCAGTTTCCGACTACGAGTTGGCTCTCGGGCACATTAGTTTCGACGCTTTAAATTCCAGCCAAGGGCAAACTTTTGCTTGGCATTGGCATAGATAGAAGCAATTTATCAGGTAAAGGATTGCTTTTTTATTATGAATAATATGCAGACTTAACCATATGTTACAATACAAACTTGTCAACATATTTCATGTTTTGAAAGTGTATTATATCCGTGATAGGTCACAAGTAGGCGCATCCTTTGGCATATACACTTGCTACAGCCATGACAAAGATTGAAAATTTTAAATTGATTGCAAATGGCGAGCAAAATGTAATAACAAAGATAAGATGGTGGTTATGTAAGAAAAATGACTTATTGATGGGCAAAAGATGAGCAAATTATGACGGCAATTTGGAGTCAACAAAGTGCCTAAGACCTAGGGTGGAAGTTGATACAATTTGGTGAACTATGGTCTCCCATGACATGTAGGCTTCACCTGTTTCGCTTTTTAAATACATTGGTTTTGCCCAAGAAAAAACTGAATCATTTCCATGTGGAAAAATACTACGACATGTGGGTTTGGACTTTTTCGCTTAAATACATTATTAGTTTTACCCAAGAAAAAATCCTAATCGTTTATATAGGGAAAAATACTCATAGGAAAAATACCATGGACGAACATAATGGATAACCCTAATTATTTCATGCATGCTCTCTACTTGAACAGATGCGATTCGGGATACCCATACATCTCGCATGCTTTATCTTCGATCTCGCCATAGATGAAAGGTATGGCTCTCATTGCTCAAGATTTAGGTATTCAAGGATTTAAGGAAGCCGTGATAAAGCAATACCCTTTAACTTGGCCATATACGCTGCATTGGTTGAACCCTAATTAGGGTGGACAGATGTAATTTTGCGCTCAAATGGCAAGAGGTAGATAACAAGCTTCTCGAAATGCGATATGGTTCTTTTGCCAATATGATTGTAAAGCCAAATATTGTCTACTTTGTATATTCCCTCGTAGTTGTGGGAAATGTTGACACAAGCATTCATTGCTTATGATCAAACAAGACATTGAAGATGCTTCTAGGAATCACACAAATCATCGTTCAAAGGCATTTCTCATTGAATGTAAGGTTTCACACGCTCTGATTTATTTTCATTTGTTAAGTGTAATTTCCATTTCCATAAATGCACTTCACCGACATTTTAACGAAAGTTAAATGGTACTCAATTTATTCAAGGCATGCATAGCCTATATACATGTGAAAAAAACGTGGAAGATAACTGCATTATTCTCGATTATTCTCGTAATTTCACAATTTAGCATTATCTAGATGCTTTCCAAAGGAAATAAATCTAGCTTAGCTTGTACCACAGAAGATAATTACAGAAGATAATCTAGCCTTGCAAGGAAGTCACCATCGGGCACTACACAAAAGGTGCGCATAAGGCATACTCTAGCACCGCCAAACTAAGTTAATTATCCCCGCGATCTCATGAATTGTGTTGGATGCATAGTCAAATCTATATTATAGCCATTTGCTCGGGGAATGGTAGCATATTGCTTAGATTATATGTGATTGCACTGTAGGATACATAAAATGGGTCTAGACTCGGATTTGCATTGTTTTATGGTCTACCTTGATCTGGAAGAATAGCCTAGACTATGATTACATGCTCATGCATGTTATCAATTCACATGATCGCTTCCTGCATTCAACAACCGCTTTGGAGGTGGTTTTGTGGATTTATACTCTTTGGCCAAATATGGTGGAGGTGTATATTAGATTCCTCGCCCATGCATGATGAAATGTGCTGATATGATTTAAAGGAAGTAGACCTCGCGGTGCTAGTGCCAATACAAATGGATTAACATTTTGTAGGGGATCTCTCATATGGTGAATGGACATTTGGGAGAAATGTGCCATAGTAAATTAAATAGTAAATTAAATAATGACATAAGAATGGATGGCAAGTAATGGATGCTATAAACACGGTTTCTCTTGATGCTTAGGCTTGAAAAAATAAGTAATATACATGTCGTAATCACTGTCAAGCAGATCAAAACACCTGACGCATTACATGCATAGACCCATACAGTTGTTCAGATCTTAGGAACTATGAAGATTTGACTAAGACATGTTTCTGCATGGATTTTTAAATATTTCTTGCATGTTCTCTTGCATGACCAAGACATGGGCGTTGTAATTTTAAATATTTTTCGCTGACAGATTTTCACGCTATATAGTGCCATAAAGCACTCGGGTCATATCCTGATAATTTCCAAACATGTAAGATCCATGTTTGCTGGCCGATAAAATGGTAGATGTATGGGAGGATTAACATGTGCTAACATTAAAACTCGTTTTGGAACCAAGGCAGCAAAGGCGGTGAGTGAGCCAGCATTCTTTTTGCTATCTTTCTATTGTGTTGAGGGATTACATCCAAGGTGACATTAAAAGCCCAAGAAATCTAAGCTTACCGTTAGTGACTGGCCTTACCCTTCTTAGGCTAACTCCACCGGTTTCATCAAGTAACGGATTTCTTGTTCTATGTGTGTTTTCCATTTATTCAAGTTGGAAAAGCTAAGCAAGACAAGACAAGAGGACATCGTAAGATACTTTTGGATAAATTTACTGAAGCTTATGGTGTCGATTTGGAAGACAAGGAAAATTCCTCAACTCTATGTTTAATGGATATTCTAATCCCGCCTAGAAAAAAGCAGCCTTTAGACTTTAAAAGCATTTAACATTGGTAATATAAAGATTTCTATGGAGAAACTTTTGGATTATGAATGAAATTATGTTTATAAGCCCCAGAATGGGGAACTCTTTGTAGATTGTAGAATATGGTAATTGCTTTGCCTTGATAAATGCTAACCATTTTAAGGCTTAAGTCAAATGTACACCGATTTGGCTTTGGCACGATATTGATCGAAGTGGTCTTGCAAAAGTCCATGAAAGGTAAAAGTCCTGTTTTAACAGTTTAAAGGGTTTTTTCATTAACCTCGCCTCTAGTTATACTAGGACCCAAAATGGTTGGAATACGTGTTTATAATTTCTATTAATACTTATTGATATTTATAGGATTGGCATAGGTCGACATGGGAATTATGATCTCATCCGCTGATTTCGCTAGTGGCTTGCAGCACATATAAGGAAATCCATCTCAAAATAAAGGTAACATGACATTTGTTTCTTGAAATTATGCCATTGAATTTTTACACAAATTGTAATATAGAATGAGTTCTCGGTTTTTAAATCCAGTCAATTTGGCATTGGCCCCACTCAGGGTTATTCTGCTTCACACATTTGGCTCTCTTTAAAAGAGAAATAAATACTTGCACAAGAGCTACTAGGCAATATAGGTAGGTATTTTAAATGTCCACCTTGTTGCCAACTCTATGTATGACTTTTGCCCACCTCACCTTACCTGGTAGGAGGCGTGCTTTTTTATTATGAATAATATGCGCACTTTAACCATAAGCCATAATACAAACTTGTCAACATATTTCATGTTTTTGAAAGGCATTATATCTCGCATAGGCTGCTGCAGTATTTACTTTGGCATATACACCTGCTACAAAAGCCATGACAGTGATTGAAAATTTTAAATTGATTGCAACATGAGCAAAATGTAATAACAAAGATAAGATGGTGGTTATGTAAGAAAAATGACTTAATATGGGCAAAAGATGAGTTGAAATTATGACGGCACAATTTGGAGTCAACAAAGTGCCTAAGACCTAGGTGGAAGTTGATAATAATTTGGTGAACTATGGTCTCCCATGACATGTAGGCTTGGCCTTACTTTCATGAATATACATTGGTTTTGCCCAAGAAAACCAATCATTTCATAGGGAAAATACCATGACATGTGGGGCTTGACTTTTTCGTTTAAATACATTAGTTTTACCCAAGAAAATCCTAATCGCTTCTTATATAGGAAAATACCATAGGGAAAAATACTCATGGATCTAACATAATGGATAACCCTAATTATTTCATGTAGTTTCTACTTGAATGATATGACCGGGAGCACCATACATCCGGGTATTTTGCTTTTATCTTCGGATCCTCGCCATAGATGAAAGGTATGACTCATTGCTCAAGATTTTAGGTATTCAAGGATTTAAGGAAGCCACAGATAAAGCAATTTCTAATCCTAGCCATATACGTTGGCATTGGTTGAACCCTAATTAGGGTGGACAGATGTAATTCTCAAGGGCTCAAATGGTAAGAGGTAGATACCGTTGAAATGTGACATGGTTCTTTGCCAATATTAGATTGTAAAGCCAAATATTGCCTCACTTTGTATATTCCTCAGAAGTTGTGGGGAAATGTTGACACAAGTATCTCGCCGCTGTTTTAAGGATCAAACAAGACATTGAAGATGCTTCTAGGAATACACAAATCATCAAACTAAAGGCATTGGCTTGAACAAGGCTTCACACAAGTTTGACGATTTTCATTTGTTATGTACTTCCATTGTTTAAATGTAATTTAATTGATTATTTTAATCTAGTTAATGAGATTTCCACTTATTCAAGGCATGTGATAGTTTATATACATGTGGGAAAACGTGGAAGATAATCTATTATTTCTGATTATTTCCTTTAGATTTTGAGGTCAATTTGTGCTACTATCTGTGATGCTTTCCAGCGGAAAATAAATCTGTTTTAGCTTGTACACAGAAGATAATTACAGGAAGATAACTAGCCTTGCAAGGGAAGTCACTGCCGCACCGCCACAAAAGCAGCATAAGGCGCTAGCACTCTAGCAACCGCCAAACTAAGGATTATCCCAAGACTGCTTAATTCGTGCTGGATGCATAGTCAAATCTATATTATAAGCTTTACTGCTCAAAATGGTAGTATATTGCTTTAGGATTATATGTGATTGCACTCGCGGTAGGATATGAAATGGGCTCCAGACCGATTGCATTGTTTCATGGTCTACCCCTTGATCCGGGAAGAATAGCCTAGGACTATGATTACATGCTCATGCATGTTATCGGTCTACATGATCGCTTCCAGATTCAAATACCGCTTTGAGGTAGGTTTGGTGGATTTATAATTTTGGCCAAATATGGTGGAGGTGTATACACAGACTGCCCATGCACGATGAAATGTGTCGATATGATTTCCAAAGGAAGTAGACCTCGCGGTGCCAAGGCTACAACATTAACATTTTGTAGGGGATCTCTCGACATGGTGAATGGACATTTAAGAAATGTGCCATAGTAAATTAAATAGCAAATTAAATAATGACATAGTAATGGGATGGCAAGTAATGGATGCTATAAACACGAGCTTTGATGCTTAGGCTTGAAAAAATAAGTAATATACATGCTTAACATTGCTGCGATCAAAACATCACATCGCACATGTATAGACCTATGCTAGGTTGTCTAGATCTTTAGAACTATGAAGATTTGACTAAGACATAGTTCTCTCTTGTATGGATTTTTAATATTTTCTCTTGCATGTTCTCTTGCATGACCAAGACATGGGCAAAGCAGTAATTTTTAAATATTTTCTCACGGACAGATTTTCTCACGCTTATATAGAGGGCAGTTTATAAAGCACTCGTGTAATGACATCCGATACTCTAAACATAAGCATCCTATGCTTGTCAAGGAGATAAAATGGTGATGGGAAGGGAGGATTAACACAGTGTGCTAACATTAAAATTGCTTCTTTGGGAACTATATGTTAAAGGCGAGTGGGAGTTAGGCATCTCTTTGCTATCTTTCTATTGTGTTGAGGATTACATCTGCTGTGAAGGGCGAAAAAGCCCAAGAATTCAAGCTTACCCGGCAGGACTTAGGCTCTTACCCTTCTTAGGCTAACTGGCCTCCTGGTTTCATCAAGGTAACGGATTTCTTTGTTCTATGTGTGTTTTCATTTATTCAAGTTGAAAAAGCTACAAGACAAGACAAGAGTGACATCGGGCGATACATTTTGATAAAATTGCCGGAGTTTTATGGTACGATTTGGAAGACAAGGAAAATTCCGAACTCTATGTTTGCTGGATATTCTAATCCTACTAGAAAAAGGGCCTTTAGACTTTAAAAGTATTTAACATTGGTAATATAAAGATTTATGGAGAAACTTTGGATTATGAATGAAACTATGTTTATAAGCCTAGAGAATGGGAACTCTTTGTAGATTGTAGAATATGGTAATTGCTTTTGCCTTGATAAATGCTAACCATTTTAAGGCTTGCTTCAATGTACACCGATTTGGCTTAAGGTCGCAGATATTGACCTAAGTGGTCTTTGCAAAAAGTCCATGAAAGGTAAAAAGTCCTGCTTTAACAAGTGCCTAAAAGCATTTTTTCATTAACTCCGCCTCTAGTTATACCTAGGACCTTAAAATGGCTGGAATACTGTGCGTTTATAATTTCTTATTAATAATTTATTGATATTTATAGGGATTGGCATAGGTCGGACATTGGGAATTTGACTCAACTTAAGCTGATTTCGCTAGTGGCCTGCGCCACATAAGGAAATCCATTCAAAAATAAAGGTAACATGACATTTGTTTTGAAATTATGCCGACAATTCTTACACAAATCGCATTATAGAATGAGTTCAGTCTTTAAACGAATACTTGGCATTGGCCCGCATCTAATAGGGTTTATTCCCCGCTGCCATTTGGCCTCTTAAAGAGAAATAAATACTTCTGCAATAAGAGTTAATTAGGCAATATAGGTAGGGTAGGCTTTGGCAACAAGGTCCTACTCTCCTTGTTGCTAACTCTATGTATGACTTTTGCTCCACCCTAATTCACGGGGTAGGAAAGTGCTTTTTTATTGGCGAATAATATGCACTTCTAACCATGTTACAATACAAACTTGTCAACATATTTCATGTTTCTTTTGAAAGTGTATTATATCTCCATAGGCTGCTGTATGAACTTTATATTATACATCTGTTGCTGTGCCATGACAAAGATTGAAAATTTTAAATTGATTGCAAATGGCTGAGCAAAATGCAATAACAAAGATAAGATGGTGGTTACGTAAGAAAATGACTTCATTGATGGCAAAAGATGAGTACTATGACGGCACAATTTGGAGTCAACAAAGTGCCTAAGACCCAGGTGGGAAGTTGATACACCGGTGAATCCATGGTCTCCCATGACATGCAGGCTTGGCCTTGTTTCGCTTTAAATACATTGGTTTTGTCACAAGAAAAACCGGACCATTTCATAGGGAAAATACCACGACATGTGGGCTTGACTTTTTTCGCTTAAAATACACTAGTTTTACCCAAGAAAATCCTAATCAGCTTCATAGGAAAAATACCATAGGGAAAAATACCATGATCTAACATAATGGATAACCCTAATTATTTCATGCATGCTCTCTACCTGAAACGCGATGCTTATCCGGAGCACCATATTATCCGCATGCTTTATCTTCTCGATCCTCGCCAGATGAAAGGTATGGCCTGATTGCTCAAGATTTGTGCGGTCTCAAGGATTTCGCGGAAGCCGCCTACAGTGCCAATTTTAACTTGGCCATACGTGCTGCATTGGTTGAACCCTAATTAGGGTGACGATGTAATTCTTGGCGCTCAAATGGCAAGAGGTGGTGATGCCGCTTCGAAATGCGACATATGGTTCTTGCCAATATTAATTGTGCGCCAAATATTGCCTCTTGGGGCATTCCCATGTGTTTACGCTGATCTCACGCCGCTTTCTATGATCAAACAAGACATTGAAGATGTTTAGAATACACAAATCATCAGTAAAACTAAAGGCATTTCACCGGAACGTAAGGCTTCACACAGTTTGACGATTTTCATTTGTTATGTACTTCCATTGCTTAAAATGCACTTCCACTCCATTATTTTAACGCTAAATGGCACTCAATTTATTCAAGGCCATAGCCTATATACATGTGAAAAAACGAAGATAATCTGATTATTCTCGATTATTCCCTGGTAATTTCACACCTTAGCATTATCTAGATGCTTTCCAAAGGAAATAAAATCTTAGCTTAGCTTGTACTGTGAAGATAATTACAGAAGATAATCTAGCTCCTTGCATGGAAGCCAGCTTACCGCACTACATGCAGCAGTATAGGCGTTAGCACTCTAGCAAAATTGGCTAAACTATGATTATCCGCGATCAAGCACTGTGTTGATGTATAATAAATCTATATTATAGCTTATTTGCTTCAAAATGTAGTATACGTTTCAGATTATATGTGATTGCACTCGTAGGATATAGCTAGTCTAGACTCGATTTGTATTGTTTTATATTCACCTCGATTCAAAGAATAGCTCTAGATCTATGACTACCATATTGCCTATGCATGTTAATATCACGATCAAGCTTTCCATTCAACAGCTTTGTAGGTTTTGTGGATTTATAATTTTGGCCAAATATGGTGGAGGTGTATATATTTAGATTCTCACCATGCATGATGAAATGTACGGAGCATTCCAAAGAAGTAGACCTTGCGCTAGGTGCCACAAACCGGATTAACATTTTTGTAGGGGACTTCCGATATGGTGAATGGACATTTGGGAGAAATGCACAGTAAATTAAATAGTGCAATTAAATAATGACATAGTAATGGATGGCAAGTAATTTACGCTATAAACACAGCTTTGATGCTTAGGCTTGAAAATAAGTAATATACATGCTTAACATTGTCGCGATCAAAACACCGGTGACCGCATTATGTATAGATTCCATGCTAGGTTGTCTAGATCTTGAACTTAAGATTTGACTAAGACATGTTCTCTTGCATGGATTTTTAAATATTTTCTCTTGCATTGTTCTCTTGCATGGACCAAGACATGGCAAAGGTAATTTAAATTATTTTTCTCACTGACAGATTGGCCGCTTATAAGTAGAGGGCAGCTTATAAAGCTAATCAAAATTTATCTCGATACTTAAACATAAGCATCCTATAAGCTTATCGGGTATTTATAAAATGGTAGATGTATGGGAGGATTAATATGTGCTAACATTAAAATTGCTTGGGAACTATATATAAAAGTGCAGTAAGTTAGGCATTCTGCTATCTTTCTACAGTTGAGGATTACAATTCAAGCAGAAGGGCGAAGTTTCTCCAAGAAATCTTAAGCTACTCCGTTAGGCGACTTAGGCCTTTACCCTTCTGGCTAACTGGTCTTCCTCGGTTTCACTGGCAGTAACGGGATTTCTTGTTCTACGTGTGTTTTCCATTTATTCAAGTTGGAAAAGCTACAAGACAAGACAAGATGACATCGGCGATACATTTTTGACAAATTTGTCGAAGCTTTATGGTGCTGATTTCAAAAGACATGGTACTAACTTCTATGTTTGCTGGATATTCTAATCCCAAATTTACAGGTGCCAGCCTTTTAGACTTTTAAAAGTATTTAACATTGGTAATATAAAGATTTATGGAGAACTTTTTTGGATTATGAATGAAATTATGTTTATAAGTTTGTATGAAATGTATTTTGTAGATTGCAGAATGAGTGTGGTAATTGCTTTTGCTTCGAGCAATGTAAGTAACCATTTTAAGGCTTAAGTCAAATGTACACCCGATGGCTTAAGGTCGATATTGACCTGAAGTGGTCTTTGCAAAGTCCACAGTGCTGTAAAAGTCCCGCCAACAAAAGTTTAAAGGGTTTTTTTTTTTTTTTTTTTTTTTTGAAGTAAGGGACACGCTGTATTTTGAAGAAACGAGGTTAGTGAGGAGTCTCCAACCTCAAGGTGTTTGTGAGCATTTTCTTGCTTATTGTCCAATGAACGGCTGCTATGTGGCTAAATAAAAACCTAATCGGGTACCGGATGAGACTAAATTTCTTCCTTGAGCAAAGCTCCTTTGACATCTCAACATAGACTCTCATGAAGTTAATATATGATCTTTCCAAAATAACCAGCAAATCCATCTTCCACGCTTTCCATTGATATGTTCATTCCTAGCAATCGGCTGATGGAGATAGAGAGATATTTTTCGGCTTCATTTACATTTTTTTTTTTCCATAAAAATCCAAAAAATGATCTTAGAACGAGTGTTCCAAAAGTGTTAATATATAGTCTATATGGCATGCATGCAAGGATTCAAGAAAAGGCCCTACATGTTAGACATTAGAAAAATATCCTTTATATGAAATTTTTCGTAAACTCAGAGATATAATACCCTCTACCATATATTTACATTGAGTTGTATAATTCCTCCAAACCTCTACCATATTTTCTTGTACAATAATTTATCTAAATTCAACCATACTCTTACCATGTCATTATAATCGCTTTCCATAAATTGCATTAAACCTTCATCTACTGTGTCGTTGTGCCATCATTGCAAGCCCGTCCAAGTAAGTGCCCCCATCATTGTGTAGGAATTGTGCATATAGTTGACTACTTGATTGACTGTGTTGAATAAGTTATATGGTTTAGGGTTTAACCCCCGATTTAACTTTGGGGATCTAGGATAATATCTCCTAGAGGTGAATCATATCGTGAAACATTAACGGTTTATTGCCATGTAAATTGGTCGCTTTTGAACCTGCTGAAAGTTAATACATGATCTCAAGACATGGTGGAACAACCACAGACAAAAACAAAATATCAAGGAAATGTGTGTAATATTTATAGATTTGATAGTTGCAATAATAAAAAAATCAATGTGATTGACTCATTAAAGATATCAAGGAAATTAAAGCAATTGGTTCAAATTTTAAGGTTAACAAAAGTGGAATCTTCTATCAAAGAAATTCGAGATTGTCAAGTCTATTTAGTTGCATCATGATCTCAATTTGTTTAGAAAAAATTTTTGTGAAGGAACAACCAGGAAAATGTATATATAATAAGTAATCAAGCCTCAATGTATAATACGTTAATATAAACATAAGCACTAGGAATATCTCATTTCATATTTAATCCATTTCAACCTCAAGAAGCGCTGCTGCTCCACTCTCAACCGCCTTCCTGCTTAAGCAATTGTGTCCTTGAGCTCCCCAAGGCATGGATATAGCATCTTTCCAATAAAAGGTCGTGATAGAATTCTAACTAGCACATGCATCAAGCATAGACTGATAACCGTGAACCGCACTTAGTTTCACCTATTAAACACAATATGGATATTTGGCATCGATTCACTTTTTGGCATGTCATATGAACCTTCCTTGCCTCCAATCACTTTTGAAAAATCGTAATAAAGGGTTTCCAGTAGTTAATAATATAGAAGAATCCATTCATAATTCATTGCATACATGAAAAATTGTACCATCAAGCCAGCCATTGATGACTATGGTTTTCCCTCACGTGATTGGCCAGACTATCTACAATTCTACACTACAACACAAGAGTTCTCAAAATCGGGCCCAAATGTTGGCCTCTAATGCTTCAAACATTGATATGCATTCTCAATTAATGAACTCTAGATATGCTATTTTACAACATCGCCTCTAGTTGCACACACATCGGGAATCTATTTTGCAGCACTTGAATCATTCTTCCATCATGTGCAAACCATTAAAGCCAAATATTGGAAATCTATTTGAAGGACTTGATCATTCCTTCACGATGTGTAAACCACATTAAAGCAATTGTAGATTGAATAGTGAGGTGGCTTGGCCTAGAATATAACACATATCATGGCAATTATTCCATAAAGAAACATTATCCCTAATTTATATGCACTGTTATGTACGTTGCCGGGCTTTACTAAAAATTTGAGAGGGTGGTTATTTGATTCTTGCCAGAATGAAGAATGTAAGTGTTGAAGAAGACACTTATCTTACTCTTCCTTGATTGAGGCCTTGACTAATACACATACACAAAGCCATCATTATAACGAAGCGGTCTATCCATATGCGCATATGTGTAGTACAACATATAAAAATTAAATCCCCCAACATATATATCAATTGTCATTATATCAATTATTGATATATCAACCAGCACTATTATTGATTATCTAACATTGTGGCCCTAACCCCCTTTGGTCGGGTGCATATTCACACGGTGACTCCGCAACGCAGAGCCGCTGGGATTGGTAAGTACATTTTACCCCCCTTTATTCCTCTTTAATCTACACCGTGACGCAGTTCCTCGCTTGTGGGGTATGCAAGTACCTAAATTTACATATCAGATAAAAGATTCCCAAGAAAATACTATAAGATTTCAAGCGAATACTATATGGTGTTGATTTTGTAATGCAAAATACAATTAGTGAGGGCTCACGCTCTATATGTCACCCCCTCGTGAATATGCACCCAAACCAAAGGGGGTTTAAGGGGGGATTTTAATTTAAATGTGTTGGACCCAATGGTTGTGTTAATTAATGTCAATGGTAGTTATGTGTCAAGAAAGTTAATGTCAATGGTTGTTATGTGTTGGGGATTTAATTTTTATATGTTGATGTTACTTGGTTTGTGTTGCAAAAATTTACCTTCTGTGGCCTTAGGATCACGGGGTGTGTGACAAAAAATTTTAGAATCTCAAAACCGTGAAAAAAAAAAAAAAACTAGAATTCATTTGAGGCTTCTATCACCGTAGCTTTTTGAATTTCATCACAATAAAACAAATAGAGCATAAGTAAAAGTTACCATAAAGATAGAGCGATTGATCCCATTATTCAAAAGTCATAAAGTTTCTGCGTAACACCCATACACAAACATTTTTCTAACCGAATTTAACAAAGCAAAGATTTGGCCTCCATGGATTCTTGTGGTGAGAAACCAAAGTGGGGAAACTTTTTCTACTTATTAGTACAAGGATCTAGAAGCCTTGGAATTTGCTTAATAATTGCCTCTAAAATCTAAAATGCATGGTAATTTTTTGCAACCTTTCATTCTAATGGCCATAAAACAATATCCAATAGCGCTAACTCAGATAATCACCGTAGGGATGTGAAAGCCTACCAAACCCGACCGAAAAATTGTTGTTTTAGCATAGATAGTTTAACCAAAACATATCCATATCATACACTATCAAAAAATCTCTGAGAGAGCTTTCCAACGCAATAAAAATCATCTCAAATGTGAAAGCCTGATCAAAAAGTTATGATATAAACGGTTGCCTACGAAATCGTGACATACAGTGCCTCTACTAAGCCCTTCATATGTGCCCATATTATGCACCACACACACAAAAGAGGACGCTTTGTCATGAGCCATTAGTTGTTGACTATTACGCATCACACGCGACAAAAAGAGGGCTTTATTACAGCTATCAATACACCATTATGCACCACTACTCCATCAAAAAAGTAGGCTTTTATTACAGCCATCGTTGTTGACCATTAAAAAGGCAATTTACCAAAATGGTGCAGAATTTGGGATGTAATGCATTAAGACATTCATTTGAATACATCACGCAAATTATAGGAAAATCTTAAGGAAAGGCATAAAAACACAAAGAAAACCCCTGCTATTATGCTACATATTAGACGCTACGTTTCAGATTGTTGTTGTGTCGATTATGTGGGCATATGTAGATAGGTAGTGTAATGTGGTGTTACAGTTGATATGTGGCATACTTACATTGATAGATGTTTATGTGTGTATTGCTGTTGTATTGATGCGAGATAGCATTCTCTTTGTTTGTATCCGCATACATGAGTCTATATTTTGTCGTAGATAAAGTACGACTTTCCTAGTACTCATGCATTTAGCCTATATGCCAATCAATCAAAGGCACTAAATTAGACATGGGATGATAATTGCTTATATTGGAGATGCATGTGATTAAACATTTTACATTTATTAATATCAGGTAATATGTTCTCCAAATGCAGTAACATAGCTTGTTGCAAAGTTGTTTGTGTAGAAAATTATTCCCTTATCTTAAATCTTGGAAAAGGTTCGTGTTTAAATTTTGCTTTCCACATCAATAATAAATCATTGAATATGACGCATTTGGAAATGTGGGTCGACGTGAGTTGCTGATACATCAAATGTCAGTTCCTTTTCCAACTTCACAATGAAATGGAAGATGTAAGTCCTTTGTGGTAAGTAGAGGTTAGTGGATGGCCATAATTAACTAATATTAGGTCATTTGGCTAGACCAATGCCTCGTCATCGTAATGAATATAGTTTTACATGGTAGCCAAGTGACATATGTGTATAATGCCTTCCTAAATTTGGAATGGGAGCAAGAGAAAAATAAGAGAGAAACGATGTGTGAGATTGTTTCAAAGAGCTCTTACCATATGAGCCTCAACAAATAATGACGTGTATAAATTCTTGAGATTGTTGCCATCTCTGAATATTATACGCACAAACTATGGACGTCATAAAGGCAAAATGCAAATCTACAATAAAAGTATCGTTGCTGGAATTAAATTCCACCATACCCTACAATGGAACTGGAACCTCAAGACTTACAAATGTAACTCACTAATGGTTGCAATGGCAAATCCGTCCTTGGGGCAAATAGCAATGGCCAATAGAAACATGCCACAACTCTGTAAACTTGAAAGCAATTTAAAATAAAACACAAATGAAGAAGCAACATTAAGACAATGCAATCCACACCTCTTGGCCTATATACGAATGCATTGTGGTATACGTACGGTGCTATCTTGTTAGAGATATTAAAGAATAAGCCTGCAAATTAAACATTAAACACGGGTTACAGTAAATCAAATAGTGGGATCAGAATAAGTGAATCGTGGGATGTCATTTTTATTTTATCTCAAAATCTTTATTACAGTCTTAGATCAATTTGTGTATTAACATAGAAACATAGGGCAGCAAAGTATATATATTGTTGTATGTGGTTCACAAAGTATGTTATTAGATTACGGAAATTAAGATGTAATTCTACAATCCTGGGCGGCGAAGTGGTGTATCTAAATGATCTAAAATACAAGGCGCAGATATATTAACAGAAAAATAGTGTGGTAAGCGCAAACGTAAAAGTAGGACCCTCTTTAACGTAAAATAAAATTCATCAGAAAGGCTAGAATAGAGTCGGATCAAGACTTTTAAGTTTCTGAAGAGATTCAGGATGAAATCACGTAAATGCAAGATTATTAGCAAGTAAATAACTTAGTTAGGAGCAGAGGCGAAGGATTCAAATAATGTGGAAATCAATACCAGCAGAAGTGTAAATGTACCCATACAGACATGGCAAGACCGTCACATAGCCACGGAGTCACAGGGAGCCGATAAGCGTAGCATGAAAGGAACTGAGAGGCTCCATCGCCACAATAAATAAAGGATATGTACCGAATAATGATGGCGAAGGCTACGTAAGATACCGGGGCCACAGCCGCTAATGATTCTTCACCTCAGACCTACTTTTAAAGGGCGCAGACCACGCTTTTGGGCGTAAGATATCGGGCAAAGGAATACGCTCTTAATTAAGCACCGTGTGATATCGGAAATAAAGAGGGCGCCATCGCATACCTACAGATAAGGATGCAAGTACGGATGAGACGTAATGCTGAGGCGGGCGTGGAAAGACTGACACTAACCCTAAAAATGATCGCTGCATAAATAGTTCGAAACTTTCATCTATTCTAACTAATTTCACAGAAGGCGCTCAGTATCACAAAAATCTTCTACGATCGATCAATATAGATAAAGGTAAAAGGGGTGATTGAAGGCCAAAGGAGCCTTAACGGTGTAGCCAAGAAGAGCCGCCAGAAATCCCATTGGGAATCTCAAGGGCCTGCGGAACCCCGTGAGTTAGAGGAGGAGGGGCCATGGTGTATATGTGCTAAGACGACAATTGTTTAGAGAAGGGCCTCACATCGCGCTTGAATTAAGGCCGAAGTTCATTGTTTGTTTTGTGACAGATTCACCATGCCCAAAACAATTAAAGATAATCGGGTTATAGTCCGGAATCATAGAAGCTAAGTGGGAGTTCTGTATTTACCTAATGATTCATGTTAAGAAGGCGGAAAAGGAAAAGAGTTACTTAAATAAGTTTCATTATGTTACGTATGCATGCATCAATATAGAAATCTGAAATTTACAAGCATGATTTATTAGTGGGGGATTTTGGCAAGACTTGTGTACAATGCTGCGAGAAGAATCCAATAGAATATACATGCCGGGCTCTGTTAGCAAGGAATTCGGAGAATATAAAAAAAGATGGGGAGACATCGGCTAAGAAGGGACGAACCAGCAGACCGAAATGAAGAAAAGAACACCAGGGGTGGCTTAACTCGGAAAGGCGCAGGTGGAGAACATCGGATTTTTTGTTTTGCTTTTTTGGTTTTATATTTTGATTTTATTTAGATCAATCTGCTTTGAATCAATCTTGTTATCTTCATACTTTCTGCTATGCCTCTGCAAGTTATTCCTCTAACTGTATATGACCATACAAAGAAAGAGAAGTGAACGGCTGAATACACCCCCTCGACACATGGTCCTCGGGGATGGAATTGCGCTTGTAATCAGAAGTCCTATGAATAATATGAAATGTATTTTCAAATTGTAAATAGTATTAGAAATAGCAAAGAGGGACTATCCAAAACAGTAACGTGGATAGCAGTACAACAAGAAAAGAGGATAGTAAAATCGTAGATGAAGATCACAGATACCAACACAATGACGCAGACGACGAAAACTTAAGGGCTCAATACGCAAAATAACCAAGAAAACAAATACAAACTAGGACAAAACGAGAATCAACACCAATACAAAGGTGGCAAAGGTGGCGGACTCCGGGAGAATCCATGTCAACAGGAGATAGTATATACAAAGATGGTGCCAAGTCAAATAGTTATACCTGACAGGGGAATAAGGGGATGCATGTTTGGCTAAATAAACGTATAAGGGGATGCATATTTGCTGGTAGGGAAAAGGTAAAACCATGGGACAGAGGCCTCACCACAGACACCAGATAGCGAGGCTAGACCCACCAACCGGGGTAATCCGACCACTATTATAAACTCAAAAATCGCAAAAGTGCATAAATTGCATATTGCAAGACCATAAGAGTATAAAGCCGCTAATAAGTTACGTATCGTAGAGGCTCAAATCACTGCACACCAAGATAGCGGCTAGCCCCACCAGCCTGGTATCCGACTACTATAAACTCAAAAAGTGCATAAGCAAGAATGACAAAGGACAAGCACATCTTCAAGACCAACATGAAGGACACAAACATATATGTATATAGGTAGAGTTTTGACTTCACACAGTTCGATAGCGAGGGTAACCTCTCCAACTGATTCCTGGATTACCAAAAAGATTGAATAAATGCGTGAAGGCATATTGGGTAAAGTCAGAAGGCAACACGAATCTTGTATTAGAGAAGATGTGATAAGAGATCCACAGGCAAATCAATAATAAGAGGGGAGGTATAATACTACTTGAGAATGGTTACCCAAAATTCAAATTTGAGGTTAAGGGTGAATTTGAATTAAAAGACCATTTAGAGATACAATATATAGACTCACGGAAGAAGTATAGTAATCTCCCTCAATGGTCCGTAGAGCGGTAACCTGGGCCGAAGAACACAAAGAAGACACCGCAACTCGAGCGCATGGCGGAAAGCACCAGCCTCAACAAGAAAAGAAAGTGTATATGTCAAAGGCTAAAATAGCCAGCGGTGACCTCATGGATTTTCCGCCCGTGATGAACAAGCAAAATGAGTCTAGGATCCCAAAGATGGATGCACTCCAACACTGAGAGACATGGTCAACTTCCAACAAAAATAGCCATCTCCAAAGATGGATGTGAGGATAGAAGGAGGAGAGGACAAACTTGAGGATATGCAAAATGTAAAGATCTAGATTGAGGAGGAGAAAACTAAATCATGAAGAGGTTGGTCAATTAGAAAAACAAATGTTGAATTGGATGTATGGGAATCATTTGATAAAATAAACCACATATCATGGAATTTGAGGAATGTAATAGAATTAAGCATGATGTTAGGCTGAGCAGGGTAGTGTGAGAAACTCAATGAGGACACATATCGAAAGGACCTAAGTGATATAGAGACTGATTCAAGGAGCATCGGAGCGCCATCACAAAGCAAGACGGTCGCCAATGGAGGGGGCTGTCGCAGGCACATAAATTCGAGCACTGACTTGGATAAACAAGGAGAGAATATCGCGATGGGGTCCAAAGTTGAGGAATGGGATCAAAGTGCGTGAAGTCAACAGACATGCAACGCCATGCTACACAGGAGTTGGCCGTGAGCCGAGGAATTGAATCAAGCAGGATACATGTGTCGAAATAGCAAGCAAAGTGTATCTACACAAAAGGGTACGAACCGCAGCCCGGTGACAAGAACACGCCGGAGCAATCGGAGCCGAAAGACGGCTGTGCATGTGGGGAAGGAGAATATCAACTCTTTGATGATCTTGACACAAGGACAGAAAAACAGTATACCAAGCGGCGATAATAGTAATAGCCCTAAAACAAGTCAAGACAGTAGGGAAGAAAGTATAAAAAGGGACGCCGCAGTAATCGGTCACCTACCGTAAACATATGGACCCAACCCCATCACAAAGACCGCAGGACCACCGAGAAGAATGGGAAACTGAAAGGCAATTAATACTGTGAGACTCGAGGAGCAGCTCGAGGAAGAGGATGTGACGATATGGTAATCGAACTCAGACGATATCCTTTGGATGACGAGGAGAGGCTTGAGGAGTACATGTAAATAGCGACATAATATGCTCCAGTAGAGACATGGGAACACAACATAAAGCAGCTGCCAAGGAGGAGGGGTACCAGCTATTCACGTGGCCGGAAGGATAAGGGATTTTAAAATAGGAGCAGGGAGCTTAGGTCTAGCTCGCTATGTCAAAGAAAATATAGCAAACAAGGCATGTATTTTACATCCTGATATCAATAAGAGATACATGATACTAAGTATTCAATTACAAAACAAAAGGATTTAATTCTGGCTATAGCATTACACCCACCGGAAAGGTGACAGGACCAATGATACTAATTGGAGATCTAAATGCCGTAATGTGTCAGAACAAGCACAAAAACACAAGCATACAGATGAAACTAATGGACAATGGACCTACACTCAAGTAAAGATCACTGTGATCGAAAAAGAGGCACAAAAGATGATCAAGTCAATGCCAAGGGAAATCATGTTCGAGGTAAAAATGCTGTGGGTTATTACAAACAAAGGGTCGTGGAATTTCACGAGCCGTAACGCATAATGAGAAGGCTATAGACTATGTGATAATGAATGATCAGCCAGTGAAGTAGTCTCGATTCACGCTTCTAGAATGACCGATTGGGAAAAAGGAGAGTCATAGGACCCATGGCCAAATGTATTAATTCTGCTGTGAAAACGAGCAAGTAATTCAAAATGACGCATAAATGGAATAGAGAAAGATAAAGATAAGGGGAAACCGAAATACAATTTCGGATAAATACGCAGTATACATTTGTACACCCATCAAAGAAGAAATGGGAAAATGGAAATGGGAAGAACACTGTATGCATTTAAAATGGGGACATGCTTAATGATATAACGGAAAGTGGCAACACATAAGTTTTGGGAAAAGAAGAAGAAAAGGGGAATACTGCCTTTTAAGGCCTCAACTGCACGATGATGAGTGCAAGGAACAAAAAGAAAAGTCGAGCGCTTTAGGCAAAGAGACATACCAAACTCTAAAAAGCCAGATATCCGAGAATGTCAAGGCAAAGAGAAACAAAACTTGGTACATCACTAATGGGACCGCTAAATTACTAAAAAGAAACTGAAAAAGCGGTATATCAGCGAGAATCTTTGAAGGCAAGAGAAATAAAAACTTGGTACATCACTAGTAGGGGTGGCTAAATTACTAAAAACAACCTGAAACTTTTGGAAAAGGATTTAAAGGGAAGGACGGGGAATAGTAAATGAGAACACTACAAAAGTGACATTGGGTACATCCAGATGGGAGAATACCTTGAAAAAGCTGTATAAGGCAAGGGGGGCATCGGCGTAAATACAACCACTACAAGAGATGGGCGGACCACAGTTTCCGTGCCACGGCACTACAAAAACCAAAAAGCCACGACGGCGTCTATTCACGGCGTCGCCCGTCGTTACTGCGTCGATGATCGGCGTCGAAAGCGTCGATAAAAGCGGCGATCTATTTCGACGCTGAGCGTCGATGTCTGGCGTTATCGCGTGCAGCTATACGTCGCAAGCTACTTGGCGTCTTTGCTTGACGACATGGCGTCGTTCAGCGTCGTTAGCGTTACCGCGGGGGTCGACCAGCGCTCTGCCGGTTGGCCAAGCGCCCGGCCGTGTGGCGTGGCGGATGACGCGCAGCGTCGTTCCAGCAAAGAAAAATACCGCATCATCTTTCCGATGGCGTTACCAGGCGTAAGCGGCAGCGTGGAATTTGGCGTGTGGACGTCGTTCCAGCAGCGTTCCAGTGGTGACACGCAAATCCTGTCAACAGCGTGGTATCGGCGATCATCATGTCGTTCAACGGCAGCTGGCGGCCCGTGAAAACCGCGTGAGCGTGGTTCAACGGCGATTAAAAAAAAAAAAAAATATTTATTTAATATTATTCAATATGATTTAGGACCGGTTAATATTCATATACAAAATTAACAAATATTTAATATAAATAAATATTTAGTAATATTTCATTAATATTAATATTATCAATAATATTAATAGTATTAATAAATATTAAATATGAACACAAAATAAATGAGAATAAATATTTAAAATTTAAAAATTCGAAAAAATAGAAACAAATATTGATTAAATTATATTAATGGTAGATAAGCATTATTGTTTAATATGTAATTAAATGTTTAATAAATCTAAGAATAAAAAAAATAGAATCGAGCATAAAATTAACATAAAAAAAAAATCACAAAAATAATAAGAACAAAGCATAAAAATTTAAATTGAATTCAATTAATATATTTCACAATGTAATTTGCACATTACAAAATATATTAAGTCTTTGAATTATTTTGCTCTCTTCTTCTTCTTCTTCATTGGCTTACGTCTTCATTTACGCATTATATTGTATCGCAACAATTAGTTCATTGTAGTCACAAATAATATCTAATGAATGATACACACTTCATCCCCCCTTTCTTGTATGATGCGTCTTGCGATGGCCGCATGGCGCTTGTTTTGAAGGCCCTTTCGGCGTTCATCTTTAGCGGTAGGGCGACACCAAATGGCCCTAGTGAAATGAGCACCAAAACTAATGTTAGTGTTCAACTCGAGAACCTACATTATAAACCAAATTTATACTTACAAAATAGCTTATCCGAGAAAGCCATAACCGCGGACCAGTCTTATTGGCACTATGGGCCACTTGCCGTCGTACCTGGCGTCGGTAACTGCCTTTGTTCTAGCTTCCCCTTTCTTTGATAATATGTTGGCCTTCAAACACTACAATGCAATACAAGGACTTAGTCCACATGGCATCATCTAATTATCACGACTCATGGGAGATGATGTACTTGAAATGCCTCATTAGTCAACCCGGATAGGGGCATTGCCACTTCCTCTATCGGGGACTCCTGTAGCTTTGGCAAGATCTTTTCGGTTTTGCTTCTTACGATTACCTGCGCAAAATATAAATAAAATATGAGTACAATGAGGTTTATAATGAAGAAGCGAAAGAGCCTAATACACAGTGGATTTAACATGTTTACCCTGCTTTGAACAAAGCTCCTCCATGAGATCTCTCGACTTGAGCTCGGGATATTACGCTTCTAAAATCTCCTTGATCCTCTCTTTTTCCTCATCATAGGCTCAGGGTTCCATTCACCCTTGTGGACGTTATGGCAAGCGCTATTTGTGACATTATTAGCCATCTTCCAAAATTGTAAGCCATCTCTAGGATCTTTGTGGTAGCGGCAACTTCTTGCTACTACACTCAACATCGACTAACATATGAATATGTGTTAGTGAACAAAAAAGGGCATAATTCAAGATGAACTCACTCATATTGAAAGAGATGCCTTCGTGGAGGTGAGATGCGGTGGTGCCCACGATCTTTATGAGCTTGAAGAGGAATTGCGTCCACTCAGGCGTGGGCGGCGGTGATGCTCTCCTTAGTGGGGGTTCATTCTCCTGCCGTTAACAGGAGCGGCCCCAAGATTGAATTACGAAGGAGTGTATGAGCTATGGCGTGGAGGGTCATGGGGGCGGAACCTCCGCCTACTTTGTTCAACGACTGGCGCAATCTCCATTTCTGGCGACGACATCGAATTGCAAGGCATTCCACCTATCTTGAGGGTTATCGCCTCGTTGATATCTATCCGGAGTTCCACGCTCTTCGTCTTCTGGCGGATCACGAGGTCCTTTTCCGTCTCTTGGTGGTGATGAGAAGAAGATCCGCCCATAACCCTGACGGCGAACATTATGCATAGGAAAAGAAGGGCCTTAACAGCATTTACGCTACATTTAAAAACATTAGAGCGTTAAAATAAATGGTTAACTTACATTTTATCCTAGAAAAAATCCATACCAAATCCACACAATGGTGGAGGTGGCGGTGGTGGCGAGCTAAACCCGAGCGACCAACTTAAGCCTCTTAAAGGCCTTTAGCGAGGTTTAGGGCTGTCAATAAGGCTACCAAGCCCAGCAAGTAAAGTTGTGAACAATAGATATGCCATCGTGCACCAAATCCATGGTTCTTTGGACATGTGCAAAAACTTTTACAAGTTATTTATATGGAGTCACGATGAATAACATAGTAGGAAAGCAACAAATGTTAGCAACATGGGAAGTTCATTACAAAACATTGGGATTTGAATAATTAAAAGTGTCTTTATATATTTGGTTATTAGACAATTAAAAAATTTAATACTCTTAAACATGGCAAGATATACAATATTGTATTCATTATTTGAGTTGTGACAACAACAATTTTGACATCTCAAGGCATCCATGCACTTCATGTGTCGTCTTTGTCTCACAACCATGGTAGAAGATATTCCAACACTTTGTAAAGGCTTCAACAACCCGGAAGCTTTGGGTGCGTGATGAGAATACGTCTTCCGTAGGCACATCATTCTTGTTTTTGCTCCTCCAACTTGTCAAGGCGTCGTTGGTACATATGGGTTGGATTAATCCATTGGGCATTGTTGTTATTATTAAACCACTCCATTAAATTAGCATAGCTTGCACGAAATCCGGAAGCATCTCATAAATATATCCCAATGCATAGACATCATGAATTTACGTGTCCCCATACCACGATCATCATCCTTTGATTTCTCAAACCACGTTTCCTCTAACCATGGATATTTTGCTTGTCCATCCAAAGTAAGTCACCAGACACTTCAACAAGGGGCGGCGGCTCTTTGGGCGTAAAATGAATTGCATTGTCCCAATCACCAATGGCCACCCACACATTTTGGTACTCATCATCAAAATGTAATTTGACTCTCTTTGCAATTAAGCTTTGTGTGAGTGAAGTGGCCTTTGTGGATCTCAGCGACACCTTCTGCTAGGGCAAGAGCTATCTACGGAACATCTTGATATACAACTTCGCATTTTGCTCCTAAGTTCCGGTAGCCTATGTGTTTTGTCGGTTCTTCTTGGCTCTAGCAATTGCATTTGACCATCTTCTAAAAGCGTGACAAGTTATTAGGTAAATAGTCAAACAAGTGTGCAAGTGTCTCTCCATTCATGAAAGGTAGAATCACCATTGGCCTATGGTATCCCCACTAGAGCTAGCAACTTCATATGCAAGTCCAATGGATGTAGCCAAAGCGGGGATCTGGGCTCTTGAAGCGTATGTATCTTTGAGCCATCTCATACGTCTACGCCCTATCTTTGCCCTTGAAAACCCATCCATCTTGTATAGCTCATCATCTTGGAAGTGTTGTGTTCCGTTGATTTTGATTTGATCGTCGCGATGTGTTGGTTTCTCCCTCAATAAGGTGTATCACATCCACGGCCTCTCACGGGCATGGGATCAACAAAGATTGATGTGTTCATGTGATTCTCCAAAGAAAAGTGGGGCTTGCTAGGCCCTGCTCCACTAGAGCTTCCCCACGATGCAAAGCATTTTTAATTACCTCAAAGCCCGGCGTGCATTGAGATCCGCAATGATGTTCTTGTGATCAAAGCGTTAAACTTCTTTGAGGAATTCCATGAAGCTACCCATTCCTTGACCACGAGCCTCGGCATTGGGACTTTTAAAGGCTGCTAAATGCTTCAAACATGTCTTCGGTTCATCCATGGGGTTTCCAATCATTGGCTTTACATGTGTGTCAAGGAGAGAAGTCAACATTTCTTCTTGACACGGCCATTTTTGTGCTAACTCAAATTGGCACTTCCTTTTCACATGTCGACAAAATGGTGGACCCGTTGACCGGTTTGCATCTCCCGTCGGGACTTTTCGTTAGCACATATCTCATTTATGACCATCGTCTCTAATCTCACTAATCATTAGTGTCTTCCACGGTCGGGGCCATACCTACAAACCAATTTAGATTCATTAATCTTGCTTTGTGACTTTTTCAAACCTTCATTATGAATCTTTACCTACTTTCTTAAGAGTTAGTTTCCCTTTTAATTTTTTTTTTAAAACCAACTATTTAAATTTTTTCTTGCTCTTAACCACTCCACATCGGTGTTTCTTTGACATCCCTAACATCTTTAAAAACAACATTCTTAACTAGAAACCGAAAATCAATAATGCAATTTTTTTTCAAAAACCCAGCCCTTGTCCAATCAGTAAAGATTTCTATTTATTGATATATTAATAAAAAAAATAAACAAGAGTAGGCGGTGAGCTTGGACCCGGAACACCTAGTCTTCTCCACTCAAAGGCGAGGCCGACCATGCCCTTGTCCAAGTCTCCCCAAATTTTTTCTAAACTAAATACATTAATCAATAAAATTTCAAAGTAAGCGGTGAGCTTGGACCGGGAACACCTAGTCTTCTCCACTCAAAGCGAGGAGCCGACCATGCCCTGTCCAAGTCTCCCCAATTTTTTCTAAACTAAATACATTAATCAATAAAATTACAAAGAGTAAGCGGTGAGCTTGGACCGGAACACCTAGTCTTCTCCACTCAAGGCGAGGGTAGACCATGCCCTGTCCAAGTCTCCCCAAGTTTTTTTTAACCTAAATAAAACATTAAAATTTTATTCTCCTACTCAAACTCAAATTCTTACCTAGAATGTCTTGAGTTGAAAAAATCGATTTCCAAAAGCGGCGCATTTTGTTATTAGTGTACATGCAAAAAATAAAGGCATTCAATAATTAGAAAACTTACATAAATAAATAAAAAAAAAAAAAAAAAAACAAAAAGACGATTCACATTGAAAAGATCATTGACATTAAAACTATTTACATTGTTAATTAAAAAGAACTATATATTGACATGTAAAAAATGAAAAAAAAAAAAAAAAAAGAAGAACATAAAAAAGGGGCCTGCGTCTTTCAGCGGCGTCCCCTTCTTGTAATAAAAATAGAGGAAGAATGGGCCTCGTCTTTCCAGCGGCGTCCTTCTTCCATGGAAAAAAATAGAAGAAAGAAAAGAAGAAGAAAAAGAAGAAGAAGAAGAAGAAGAAGAAGAAACAAGAAGAAGAAGAAGAAGAAGAAGAAGAAGAAGAAGAAGAAGAAGAAGAAGAAGAAGAAGAAGAACAAGAAGAAGAAGAAAAAGAAGAAGAAGAAGAAGAAGAAGAAGAAGAAGAAAAAAAAGAAGAAGAAAAAGAAGAAGAAGAAGAAGAAGAAGAAGAAGAAGAAGAAGAGATAGGAAAAGAAAAGATTGAATAGAATGAGAAAGTGGTGAAGAAGAAGAAGAAGAAAATGAATAGAAGATTGGAAGAACGGAAGATTAGAAGGAAGAAACCAATGATTGGAAGATCATTGGAAGAAGAAAAATAGGATTTGGAATTCATACTAATAAGATCCCCAATGGATTGAAAGAAAAACAAGGATGGAAAGAAAGGGAGGATAGAAATGGGATGGATTGAAAACAAATAAGAAAAACAAAGAAGCCCTAAATCTATCAAACAACAAGCCTAATTCAAAAATAGAGTTGATTGATCCATTGAAATACCTTTGGATGCTTGCTTGAAGCTTGGAAAGGACCCATTAAGGATGATCAGCGCCAAAAATTTTTATCTCAGCTCCTCCTCGGCCGCTTAGAACCAAAAAACTAGAATATGCGGGGGGAAAAACTCTTTTTACGATAAAAAGTTCAGGGCGTCGTTGAGCGGCGTCAAATGGAAATAGTCGTTAACGGCGTGCGCAATAGTCGTTAAGCGGCGTCTATAACGAAGCGTCTTTGTGTTAAGCGGCGTGCCCTTTTTTTATTAAGTTATAATTATAAGTTATTATTATAATTATAATAATATGATTAAGTCAAGTGCACACCATTGTTCAATCCTTACAATTGCAATTGATGGTGAATTTGGCGAGAATGGGGCTCCATGTGACACATCCATTCCAAAGATTATAGTTGGCTCCACGGAGACCTTTGGAAGACCATGACGAAATTCCATCGATAACATGGTATTATATCCTCCACACTACGGTTTTTGAAAGTAAGTCTTGAGTTCAATGAGCGAGAGGAGCCATTATGGGGTACCAAGTGAGTTACCTTGGCATTAATTTTCAAAGCCACATTAGGTCAAGTCTTGATCATTTTATATTACGGGGAGGAACTATACAGCGATTAACAACTCCAGCGTCGGCGAAAGCGGTTTGTTAAGCGGCCACGCAAAACATCTCTGCATAAGTATGCATTGCATCTTCCTTAAGTAAACTACATATAAAAGGAATCAAACCATTACCGCGGCATAGAGATCGGTCTTTACGGTAGAATGCATAGAATAAACTCACGGTGGCTCTTTTAGGCGAGATTTTAAAGCATTGAACATCATTGAAACTCTGTGAATATCGATGGGGAGGAAATCAACATGATGCTATTGGTAACAATGATCTGAGGATAACAAGGAATCGGTGAGAATGATAGTTGGGGAATTGCATCAAATGGAAATGGCCGGATGGGGAGGAGGCAACTTCGGATGCCAATGATTCTTGGGGTATTGCTTCCAATGAAACTCACACATCATGGAGGCGGATAATAATGGAGCACTAGTTGGCAATGATTACTTATGTATTTTATCTATCCTTCTTTATCTATCCACTTAGATTTCTCTCCATCCTTGTTTATCTATCCACTTTAATAAACCAGGACTTGTGCACCATTGAGCTTCACTTGCATACTTTCATACTAAATCAAGCTTGCCAATCACTTGATCATGGTATGCCGGTGCAAACATATGGCTCACCGGGTTGCTCTTACGCATACAATCTACACAAGGCATGCCCATTCTCACAGATCCATGCAAAGGCTGCAAGAAGAGCTTCTTTGATTTGCCATATTCTCTGTAGTGCATGATCACATACAACTTCATATATGGTTGCAGCCTCTTCATAGATTCTTTGCTAAGGGTTTTGGACCGCGGCTTAGGGGGTTCAGCGGCGTCTCACCTTGAATTCCCGAGTTCCCGGGGCCTTGGGAGAGGAAATTTGGGGCAAAGCACCTCCGGAGGGATTTTAGGAGTCAGCGCTCAAACGGCGTCAACACCCCAACCCCACTTCAAGACCACGGCGCAAGGTCCGGCCCGAATCGACAAGGAGGGCCTCGGCGTAAACCACACTGGGTTGCGGGCTCTAGAAAGGGTTTACGTTTTGGGGGCGAGTCTGATCTGTTGCACTTGGGACTGGCCAGGAAGGCGGCGCCCAGAATGAATCACGAACAAGGAGCCCGGCGGGGCGGAGTTTGGGCCTTTCCTCCTCCCGATGTGGCAAGTAGAAGTTCGAGGCGCTTTTGCGATGGCAAGACATTAAATAAATTCGCAATTAATGCATTGCCGCGAAAATAAATTCGGTTTTGCCCGGTAGGGATCCCTAATTCATCTCGGCCTGCGGCCCAATTTTGAATTTTTAGGAGAAGGTCTAGGTCAAAGGGTTAGCATTAGAGCGGTCGGGGCAGCCCGTTGCGGGGAACAGCCGTGGCACCCTTCCCCAAGTCAAGCGAGGCCCGAGGACCTTGCGGGGGATCCCTCACAAGAGGGGAGAGTCCAGGACCCGGGAGGCCCGGGATCCAAAAAGTTCCAGGGCAGCCCTTCTGGCGGCTCCCGGGGGGCTGCGCTAATGACCACCCTCCGGGCCGGTTCCCCTATCCGGCCAGTTGGATCCTCCGTTCGGGGCCCCTCTTGGGGGAAGGTCCAAAAGATTCCAGATCGGTCCGGGAGAACTTGTCAAACCGGAAATCGATGTCGACCTTGTAGAAACCGCCTTGTTTTGTCGTTCGGACGCGGGATGCTCGGAATGGCAAATAGACCACTGCCAAATCGTCAGGAATGGCGAAATTACCCTAGGGAGCAAGTTACCGGTCGGTTTTCTTGAAAGAAGGAAACACTCCGCCCTCCACGGCGGTATCCCGCATGCACATCCTAGGCCAATTGACTACGAGTGTGATGGAAGTGAGCTACTTTGGCTTCTTGGAGTTGGGTGGTCTTCTGGCCCGCGGAACTTGGTCCCCCAGGGCAATGTCGGCGTTCTGGAGTCCATTGGCGAGAGTCAGATCGCGATTCGGCGGAGGTCGCCCGTCCGTCCCCCGGGCCTTGGGGAGAGAGAAATTTGGGGCAAAAAGCAGCCTCCGGAGGATTTTAGGGTCAGCGCTCTGGCGTCAACACCCCAACCCCACTTCAAGACCGCGGCGCAAGGTCCGGCCCGAATCACGACAAGGAGAGGGCCTCCCGAAACGTAAACCACAGTGGGTTGCCGGGCTCTAGAAGGGTTTACGTTTTGGGGGCGAGACGGTGTTGCACTTGGGACTGGCAGAAGGCGGCAACCCAGAATCTGAACAAGGGGCCCGGCGGGCGGAGTTTGGGCCTTTCCCTCCTCCCGATGTGGCAAGTAGAAGTGGGAGCTTTTTTTGGATGGCAAGACATTAAGTAAATTCGCAATTAATGCATTGCCGCGAAAATAAATTCGGTTTTGCCGTAGGGATCCCCTAATTCATCTCCGGCCTGCGGCCCAATTTTGAATTTTTGAGGAGAAGGTCTAGGTCAAAGGGTTAGCATTAGAGCGGTCGGGGCAGCCGTTGCGGGGCAACCAGCGGCACCCTTCCCAAGTCAAAGCGAGGCGGGGACCTTGCGGGGATCCCTCACAAGAGGGGAGAGTCCAGGACCCGGGCGGGGATCCAAAAAAGTTCGAGGCAGCCCTTCTGGCGGCGCTCCCGAGGCTGCGCTAATGACCACCCTCCGGGCCGGTTCCCCTATCCGACCGTTGGATCCTCCGTTCGGGGGCCCCTCTTGGGGAAGGTCCAAAAGATTCCAGATCGGTCGGGAGAACTTGTCAAACCAGCGGGGCGTCGATGTCGGCCTTGTAGAAACCGCCTTTGTTTTGTCGTTGAGACGCAGGGATGCTCGAGGAATGGCAAATAGACCTGCCAAATCGTCCGGAATGGCGAAATTACCCTAGGGAGCAAGTTACGGTCGGTTTTGCGAAAAGAAGGAAACACTCCGCCCCTCCACGGCCGGTATCCAGCATGCACATCCTAGGCCAATTGACTCGAGTGTGATGGAAGTGAGCTACTTTGGCTTCTTGGAGTTGGGTGGTCTTACGGCCCGCGGAACTTGGTCCCGGGGGCAATGTCGGCGTTACGAGTCCATTGGCGAGGAGTCGGTCAGCGATTCGAGGCGGAGGTCGCCCGTCCGTCCCGGGGCCTTGGGGAGAGGAAATTTGGGGCAAGCAGCCTCAGGAGGATTTTAGGGTCAGCTCTGGCGTCAACACCCCAACCCCACTTCAAGACCGGCGCAAAGGTCCGCGAATCGACAAGGAGAGGGCCTCCGGCGTAAACCACGTGGGTTGCCGAGGGCTCTAGAAGGGTTTTACGTTTTGGGGCGAGAGTCTGGTCTGTTGCACTGGGACCTGGCGGCGGCGGCCGAGAATCTGGAACAAGGGGCCCGGCGGGCCGGAGTTTGGGCCTTTCCTCCTCCCGATGTGGCAAGTAGAAGTGAGGGGGCGCTTTTGCGGTGGCAAGACATTAAATAAATTCGCAATTAATGCATTGCCGAAAATAAATTCGGTTTTTGCCAGCCCGGATCCCTAATTCATCTCCGGCACCGCGGCCCAATTTTGAATTTTGGAGAAGGTCTAGGTCAAAGGGTTAGCATTAGAGCGGTCGGGGCAGCGGGTTCTTGAGCAACCTTGCTGGCACCCTTCCCCAAGTCAAGCGAGGCCGGGACCTTGCGGGGATCCCTCACAAGAGGGAGAGTCCGGACCCGGGGCGGGATCCAAAAAGTTCCCGAGGCAGCCCCTTCTGGCGGCTCCCCGGGGCTGCAGCTAATGACCACCCTCCTCGGCCCGGTTCCCCTATCCGGCCGTTGGATCCTCCGTTCGGGGGGCCCCTCTTGGGAAGGTCAAAAGATTCGAGATCGGTCCGGGAGAACTTGTCAAACAGCGGGGCGTCGATGTCGGCCTTGTAGAAACCGCTTTGTTTTGTCGTTCGGGCAGGGATGCTCCGGAATGGCAAATAGACCACCAAATCGTCAGGAATGGCGAAATTACCCTAGGGAGCAAGTTACGATTCGGTTTTGCGAAAGAAGGAAACACTCCACGCCCTCCACGGCGGTATCCCGCATGCACATCCTAGGCCAATTGACTACGAGTGTGATGGAAGTGAGCTACTTTGGCGCTTCTTGGAGTTGGGGTGGTCTTACGGCCGCGGAACTTGGTCCCCAGGGGCAATGTCGGCGTTCTGAGTCCATTGGCGAGTCGGATCAGCGATTCCGGAGGCGGAGGTCGCCCGTCCGTCCCGGGGCCTTGGGGAGAGAAATTTGGGGCAAAGCAGCCTCGGGAGGGATTTTAGGGTCAGCGCTCTGGCGTCAACACCCCAACCCCACTTCAAGACCGCGGCGCAAGGTCGGCCGAATCGACAAGGAGGGGGCCTCCGGCGTAAACCACAGTGGGTTGCCGGGCTCTAGAAGGGTTTACGTTTTGGGGGCGAGTCTGGTCTGTTGCACTTGGGACCTGGCCAGAAGCGGCCAGCCAGAGAATCTGAACAAGGGGCCCGGCCGGGCCGGAGTTTGGGCCTTTCCTCCTCCCGATGTGGCAAGTAGAAGTGGGGGAGCACCTGCGATGGCAAGACATTAAATAAATTAGCAATTAATGCATTGCGAAAATAAATTCCGGTTTTGCCGGTGGGATCCCTAATTCATCTCGGCCTGCGGCCCAATTTTGAATTTTGGAGAAGGTCTAGGTCAAAGGGTTAGCATTAGAGCGGTCGGGGCAGCCCGTTGCGGGGCAGCAAGCTGGCACCCTTCCCCAAGTCAAAGCGAGGCCAGGACCTTGCGGGGATCCCTCACAAGAGGGGAGAGTCCGGGACCCGGGGCCGGGATCCAAAAAGTTCCCGAGGCAGCCCTTCTGGCGGCGCTCCCGGGGGCTGCGCTAATGACCACCCTCCCCGGGCCGGTTCCCCTATCCGGCCCAGTTGGATCCTCCGTTCGGGGCCCCTCTTGGGGAAGGTCAAAAGATTCCAGATCGGTCAGGGAGAACTTGTCAAACCCGGAAACGTCGATGTCGGCCTTGTAGAAACCTTGCTTGTTTTGTCGTTCGGGCACGCAGGGATGCTCGGGAATGGCAAATAGACCCTGCCAAATCGTCGGGAATGGCGAAATTACCCTAGGGAGCAAGTTACGATTAGGTTTTGCGAAAGAAGGAAACACTCCGCCCTCCCACGGCGGTATCCGCATGCACATCCTAGGCCAATTGACTCACGAGTGTGATGGAAGTGAGCTACTTTGGGCGCTTCTTGGGTTGGGGTGGTCTTACGGCCCACGGAACTTGGTCCCCGGGGGCAATGTCGGCGTTCTGAGTCCATTGGCAGAGTCAGATCAGCGATTCAGGAGGCGGAGGTGCCCGTCAGATCCCGGGGCCTTGGGGAGAGGAAATTTGGGGCAAGCAGCCTCCGAGGGATTTTAGGGTCCAGCGCTCACGGCGTCAACACCCCAACCCCACTTCAAGACCGCGGCGCAAGGTCCGGCCGAATCGACAAGGAGAGGGCCTCAAAGCGTAAACCACAGTGGGTTGCCGGGCTCTAGAAGGGTTTACGTTTTGGGGGCGAGTCTGTCTGTTGCACTTGGGACCTGGCCGGCAACAATAGAGAATCTGAGCAAGGGGCCTGGCGGGCGGAGTTTGGGCCTTTCCTCCTCCCGATGTGGCAAGTAGAAGTCGGGCGCACTGCTGATGGCAAGACATTAAGTAAATTCGCAATTAATGCATTGCGAAAATAAATTCGGTTTTTTGCCGGTAGGATCCCTAATTCATCTCCGGCACCACGGCCCAATTTTGAATTTTTGGGAGAAGGTCTAGGTCAAAGGGTTAGCATTAGAGCGGTCGGGGCAGCCGTTGCGGGGAAGCAGCCGGCACCCTTCCCCAAGTCAAGCGAGGCCGGGGACCTTGCGGGGATCCCTCACAAGAGGGGAGAGTCCCAGGACCCGAGGCCGGGATCCAAAAAGTTCCCGGCAGCCCTTCACAGCGGCGCTCCCGGGGCTGCGCTAATGACCACCCTCCCGGGCCGGTTCCCCTATCCGGCCGTTGGATCCTCCGTTCGGGGCCCCTCTTGGGAAGGTCCAAAAGATTCAGATCGGTCCGGGAGAACTTGTCAAACAGCGGGCGTCGATGTCGGCCTTGTAGAAACCGCCTTTGTTTTGTCGTTCGGGCGCAGGGATGCTCGGAATGGCAAATAGACCCTGCCAAATCGTCCGGAATGGCGAGAAATTACCCTAGGGAGCAAGTTACGGGTCGGTTTTCGCGAAGAAGGAAACACTCCGCCCTCCACGGCGGTATCCGCATGCACATCCTAGGCCAATTGACTACGAGTGTGATGGAAGTGAGCTACTTTGGCTTCTTGGAGTTGGTGGTCTTCTGGCCACGGAACTTGGTCCCCAGGGCAATGTCGGCGTTCTGAGTCCATTGGCGAGTCAGATCGCGATTCGGGAGGCGGAGGTGGCAGATCCGTCCCGGGGCCTTGGGGAGAGGAAATTTGGGGCAAGCAGCCTCGGAGGATTTTTTAAGTCCCTACGGCGTCAACACCCCAACCCCACTTCAAGACCACGGGCAAGGTCGGCCCGAATCGACAAGGTGAGGGCCTCAAGCGTAAACCACTGGGTTGCCGGGCTCTAGAAGGGTTTACGTTTTGGGGGCCGAGTCTGATCTTCACAGCCGCGGAACTTGATCCCGAGGGCAATGTCGGCATTCGAGTCCATTGGCGAGCCAAATCCTTGATTCCGGTGAGGGAGGTTGCCCGTCCTTCCCGGGGCTTGGGGAGAGGAAATTCCGGAACAGCGGCTTAGGAGGGGATTTTAGTGTCCAGCTCAGCGTCAACACCCCAACTCCACTTCAAGACATGGCGCAAAGTCCGGCCGAATCGACAAGGAGAGGGCCTCCATTCGTAAACCACAGGGTTGCCGGGCTCTAGAAGGGTTTACGTTTTGGGGGCGAGTCACGGTCTTACGGCCCGCGGGTTGATCCCGGGGCAATGTCGGCGTTACGGTCCATTGGCGAGCCAAATCAGCGGTTCCAGTGAGGGGAGGTTGCGGAGTCCTTCCCGAGGGCAGGGGAGAGGAAATTCGGGGCAAGCGGCTTCCGAGGGATTTTAGTGTCAGCGCTCTGGCGTCAACACCCCAACTCCACTTCAAGACATGGCGCCAAAGTCGGCCCGAATCGACAAGGAGAGGGCCTCCGGAAACGTAAACCACGTGGGTTGCGGGCTCTAGAAGGGTTTGCGTTTTGGGGGCGAATCACGATCTTTTAGCCCGGAACTTGGTTTCGAGCAATGTCAGCGTTAAAGTCCATTGGCGAGCCAAATCGTGGTTCGGAGAGGGAGGTTGCCGTTCTTCCCGAGGGCCTTAGGGAGAGGAAATTTGGGAAAGCAGCCTCGGGAGGGATTTTAGGGTCAGCTCTGGCGTCAACACCCCAACTCCACTTCAAGACCGTCGCTAGGTCCCGCCGAATCGACAAGGAGAGGGCCTCGAAAGCGTAAACCACGTGAGTTGCGGGGCTCTAGAAGGGTTTACGTTTTGAAACGCAGTCCTAATCTGTTGCGATTAGGCGTGGCGAAGGCTGCGGCCAGAAGCATAGCAAGGGGCCCGGCGGAGCGGAGTTTGGACCTGTCCTCCTCCCGATGTGGCAATTAGAAGTCGGGGGCTTTTGCGATGGCAACCTGCGATTAAATTCATAATTAATGCATTGCACGAAAATAAATTCTGATTTTTTGCCAGCTGGATCCTAATTCATCTCGGCCCGCGGCCCAATTTTGAATTTTTGGAGAAGGTCTAGGTCAAAGGGTTAGCATTAGAACCGTCGGGGCAGCCCGGATTCTTGAGGCAAACCGAGCTGATTTGGAAGATTTGGAAGATCTGAGTTGACTTCAAGCCACAAAGAAACATAAATTTAGTGGCTGCTTCTATCGGTCGAGTTGGAGAAAAATCCAAAATTTGTCCATCCATCTAAACTTCTAAGAATGTGCATTTGAAAGATTTAGAACATGGAAGTGTCCCATTTGTAAAGAGCTACGGAGAGTCCAAACCACAAATAATCTCGGAAAAGCTGGTTCTACCAGTCAAGTCGAAAATGTCGCGAAACCTCGAGGCTCGAAAATGGCAAATCGAGGCGAAGAAGGCGATATCCAACGAAGAATGCAAAATATCTTCAAGAATCCTTGGATCATGTTCATGCATATGTATCAATGCTAGATTGTACCCAAGAGAAAAATATAACAATGTACAAAACATAGGTTTATTGAACAAAAGATCACTTGAACAATTCACATACTCCTCCACGAGCTTGGCTTATGGTTTCTATCGTGAAGTCCTCCACTTGTCCATCCCCTTTGAACCATAGCTCCATGTCAAGTATATGCGGCGTCATGCATGCATATGTCGGCGCTAGTATCATGTTAATCTTTGTTTTTCTGTGGTGCTTCCAAACCACGACCATCTTTTCAAGAAGCACCCTCATCATGCTAGGCAGCTCACTTTGGTTCCTAGCAATTTGGTGATGCCTTCTCACCAATCACATACTTCTTTAACACTTTCATCCGAGATGGATCGTTGTTTCATAGTCCTCATCTTGGTGGAGGAGGGGGTTCACGGAGGATTCCCTTCCTTCTCATGCCCTCGGCGGCTCCTACACCAAGCTATAGATTAGAAAATAGATAAAATACAATAAAGTGTATAAACTACAGTGTAGCCTTACTTGTGAAGGCGGGGTTCCATATCTCTACGCTCTTGAATCCTCATCTCCTCCACGAATCTGGTTCAAGCGTCGAAGCATACCTTCCATGGCCATGTATCCCAAAAGCAATAAAGAAAAAAAACTCACAATAAGCGCAATGAAAACTAGGATCAGAGGATGGTTACAAATACTCAAATCATAAAAGAAATGGGAAAAATGAAAGCCCGGCCGATGACTTTTTAAAACGAGCGTCGTTTTAAGGCGTATAAGCGTCGTTTAACGGCGTTTAAAGGTCGTTCAACGGCGTCTATAACGGCGTTAACGGCTATAACGGCGTCGTCTGAAATTTGTTTTGTTTTTAGTATCTTTGAGATGCCATATATATTGCCCTATTAGTCCTCCGGCTTCTCCGCCGCCCTCCGTCCTCTGCTCCTGCGCCCTCCGGCTTCCTCCTCCTCCTCCTTAAGTGGACTCCTCACCTACATCTGCCATGGCGCTTCTCTGATGCATGCCGCTTGATGCCGCACCGAGGCCGTCTGCGGTAACTCTTTGGAGCACCTGAGCCCTCGGTCACGAGTGGCTAGAGGCGAACCCTAACCCAAGAAAAGCGGGAGTTCAAGCAAGCCATGACAAAGCTGCATGATAGGGGGCAAGAAAGACCTGCGCTTCGCATTCTTGGGGGCGGAACCTTCCCTCAATCTGAGGCTCGAGTGCACGAAAGAAATGCATGGTGAACTTCGTTGTGCTTGGCCCGTATGCTAGAGGATAGGGGCCTTTGGGAAGGGAAACATTTGCTTGAAGCCCTACTTTCAAAAAGTTGCACCAGACCAACGGGGCATCGCGGGGAAGTGCTTTCGTTACATGAATTCCTTGGGGAAGCAGACACCTGCAGCCGGGGAGGCTTGGATTCCATGCTTGGGGAGGCTTGTTACGGCGGGGGAGAGGAAATCACCGTCGAGCACCTTGAGCCTGCTTGAGTGGATCCTGCTTGGATCTGATATATATACCACTAGATGTGCAGGCATCCACTTTGTTTTGTGTATTTGAATTGTGTATGGGTTTTATATGAATTTTGTATTTTGAAGGGAATACATATATGATTTTTGTATATGAATCTTGCATTTTGAAGGGAATCTTCACATTTTATGATTAATTAAACATAAAGCGTGTACTCAAGCTGTATGTAGAACTGCCACGATCGGTAGCTTGCAAGCCATAGGTCTATACTAGGATGCCAATTAACTTGGCATAAATGTCTATGATAACCCGAAGTTGCAATACTAATGTTGCCTAATATGGTTTGTAGTATACACAAATTAGCATGCCAAAGTATTTTCTTATTCATATGTGGGAAGAAAATATAATAATCATAATAAAGTAATGAAGGTTCAATCGATGGTAGTCTTCTATCATGACAATAGTCTGCCCCCCAACCCCCAACCTCCCTATTAGGCCGCCATCTCTTCTTCACCTTCAAATATGCGGCGGGAGGCGAGCCTTACATGGAACTTCTGAACCACCACCGATCTTGCAAAGGATGCGGAGCGAAGGTGACCTACAAAACCTCTATTACATTAGTTCCTTTGTTAATGACATATATAAATTTTATTGCATCCAAGTAAACATACTTGTTCACATTGCTCAACCCTCACGAGTGTGTCTTGACCCGCGATCTGAAGCGAGTTGAATCTAGTGAATCTGAGGCCACTCGGATCTTTGCGTGTCGTGGCATGAGCACCCGATACACACAAGATCAAACCATTAGGCATCAAACAACATTGTTTTGAATGCACTACCGACATCAACCTCCATGATAGTCTTTATAGTACCAATCCATTCCAACATTGCCTCGATTGGGTTTGGAGTGCGCACTACCGGTCACGGCAAAGCGTACTAAACTTTGCTGATATACCACAATCATAAGTCGTTTTGCCATGATCCACACTTTGTCGTCGAAAGTGAGCACCCGAAGACCATATTGATGCATATGAATTATACTACAAAGTAAAGGAACAAATGTTCAAAATAGCGAGCGAAACTTCGTGAATTATATGCTATTAAGTTGCACTTACAAATAGTGACACGCCTTTAGCATATGCAAATTCTTCGCTAGAAACATGTTAAGCCCGCGTTGCCTTGCCATCTCTAGTTGTTCGAGCAGCCATTTTATTGTTTATCTCACTTGGCGGGACCCTAGATGATCTGGAAGTGGTTGTTTTGCGATTCTTTTGTCGATAAGCGTCTTCTCTCCTCATCTCTCTTTATTTTTTTTTTTTTCCTCGTATTTTTTTTATCCATTTCTCCATGGGAGTGGAGTTGTAGATGAAAACTTATTGACTTTTGCTGTTCTTCTAGTGTGAACAATTTCTTACGTGGTCTTCCTTGGGAACTTCTCCAACTATAGTTGGAGTGTCTTCATCGGTCCATAATCGTGGAGCATTGGGGTGTAGATCGGCCAAGAACTTCGGTGACATAGAATAATGACTCTCGTGCTAACCAACCCTCGGCCATGCAACCCTCGGCCTTGCCTTCGGCGTCTGAAGTCCTTGAGGACCTTGAGCGTTCTATAAAAACATCCATCTAGGATTTGTTGTGCAAAGCTCTACTTAGTCCACTAAATGCACTAGTAAGTGAGTTTGTATGTCGAAAAACTTGTTGGGAATTCTTTCTCTAGCATACAACATGCCTCAACGACCTTAGTTAAGCATGTCCTTAATTTCATTTATTCGGTATCTCCTTCCTTGTAATCCATCTAAATATGATTTAAGAAAGAAAAAGTTAAGTGAGAGTTCAGCATCGAGTGTTTTCTAAATCCGTCTGAACACGGAAAACTCGATGGGAGACATATTGCATGTAGTGGACCGTCGTGAGGCGACCCCTCGAGAACAATAGGCATAACAAACTGCAACATCTTATGCCAATCATGAGATTTCAACCCGATTAACTCCCCTTAGTTGGAGAAACAATTCATAGCGAATGCATATATCTGTCCGGTCTTTATTGCCTTGATAAACTTCTCGAGCGGGTTTCATACATTTTCTAGGCGCGATCCAATCCACTTGTGGCCTTATTCCTTCTTGACATTTAACCATGCTTTAGATTTTGATCCAGCTTCTTGTAGATCTTCTCTTTTTGCTCATGTCCTTCGTCCGGTGACATGCTTCCAAATAGCGCCGAAACGTTTTTAAAGATGTGCATGGGATCAAGAAGATGATGAATCTTCAATTACGTCCAATAGGGTAGAAGGAAGAAGGATGCTTTCCACTTCATTCCCTTAACCTTATTTCCTTCAGCGGCATCCCACATGTTACCCCAATCTCTCATTGTCAACCTTTTGGGAGGCTCTTGATTGCAATGTTTTTCTCTTGGACCTCGTGTCGAAAGTCGATTTTCCATTGGCGGATATCTCTTGAAGTTTGCATAGACATTTTTGTGCAATGCCGTTGACCCGTGAGAGTTCAAGCTGTTCAAACCCACACAAGTGACATGCATATCCGGACACTTGGAGTCGAGAGAGTTCATACAAACCAGGCCAATCGCTTTCGTTGTCCACATTAAGATTGCTCTCAAGGTAAATCTTAGTTCGACCCGCGAAGTTCTCTTGAGACATCGTAAACTTCAATACCTTCACTCCACAATGTCAAAAGCTCATCAATAACTATTTTTTCAGATATGGATCTAGACTTTCCGGCTTCTTGGTCCTGGAACTAATAGTACTACCATTAAATGGCTAGTCTTCATGAGTAACCACGGTGGTAAATTATAGTTGATCAACACTCTTGGCCAAGTTGACCCAGCGGTGATTGGCGTCCATAAGGATTAACACCATCCGTTGCCAACCCTAATCTGAGATTTGTGGCTCTCTTCCAAATTCCGGCCATGTTTCATCAATATGCTTCCATTGCTTGCGGTCACTAACCCACCAGCGGTACATTGTCACTCGGCGCGTGGCGGCACACCAACCCATGGCGAAGCTAGAGATTCACATCGAAACAATAGCCTTATCGCGAGGGATCAATGGAAAGTAGCGAACCACCTTCATCGGGGCGGTCTTTCCCTTGGCATCTGCATTGTACCTAGAGGCACCACATTTAGGGCATGTTTACGTGTTCTTGTAGATGTCATCCGGATAATATACCATGCAATCATTTGGACAAGCGTGAATCTTATGGTAGCCTAAACCGATGGCTGCCAATATATTTTTTTATTTCGGTCGACTTTTGGGCATAGTGTTCCCTTGTGGGAGTATTTTCTCTTGCAATAACACGTATAAAAGCAGGACCTTTCGTTATACATTCAACTACAAATTCAATAAGTCAAGTGATTGCAATTGTACTTACTCTAACAAAGCCGTAACAACTTGGCATTGCTCCATTTGAATTTGGCTTGAAGGTTTAATATCAATAAAGATGTAGATCAATCTAGATATGCTTGCACCTGGATATAATGCTTTATCGCCTCCTCAATAAAAGCGTGATCTTCATGACCATCGTTAGGAGTATTTATATAGTCATCTAGGTGGATTGTCGAAGATTGGGCCAAATGCATCTAACATGTCGACTATGGGTTCTTCAACTTCCATGAAGTCGTCCATAGGGGCATTGTCATCATCTTCATCATCGTATTCTGTTCATCTTCATCATTGTACTCTTCATTATCGTTGTGCCCATGTTTGTACCATCTTGCTCAATGTATTCTAATTACGCTATCCGCAATGACTTTTGATGTAAGCCAATTGATGCAGCTTGGATGTGGTCTTATATCCACTTGCCTACCACCGCACGTCGGTTAAAGCGAAATATATCGTGATTGATACATACATTGAGAGCCGTGTTTGTTAAATTTTAAGCATTTAATAACGAGCGAAATATAAAATTTTATGTCATAATCAAAGCATATATTGAAGATATAATACACATTTATCTTCAATATGTGCAATCTCATTCAAAGAGAAGAAGAAGAAGAATTCGAAGAAGAAGAAGAAAAATGGTGCATTCAGACAAAAATTATATGAGTAATTTGAGTACATCATCAAAGGACCTCGGGTATTGGTCTACCGTATTCATATTCAATGAACAATTCATCACCAATACACAAAGTTTTATAGCATAAACCATGATATATCTCCCGTCAATTTTACGGCTAAAAAATCTTCTTGGTCTTTGTTTGCCTCGACAAATTCACAATTGGTAGCTTGAGTTCTCGATAGAGCTATTAATAAAAGCGACAAGGTTTCCATGCAAAGGCGGGGGCGACCATCAATATATGTGAAAGCTTGCGTGATCCTTCAGGCTTGGATATTGTTAGGTGCATTTGAATTTAGGCCATAGATGAGCATGCATGCCAGCGATGCTTACTCAATTTATGCCAAATTAATCGAGTTATATTCGGGACCTACATATGGCATTAAAGGAGCGATCGTTACCATCTTTGACTTTCACACTAGTCATAATATATAATCGAGGCCAGCACAGGGGACCCGACTATTTTTAATCATGTCTTTGCCTACCCCAATATGTAAATTGCTCCCCATAAATAATTGGCTTGCCTCTAGGCCATGCATTGAATTTCTTACGATCTTTATCTGTAAAGGGCTGGACCAAATGGACTAGTGAAGGTGGAAGATTATTTTCTTCGACATGATCTAGTACATTCCAATTTTGATGAACATTGTCATTCCCTCCAATCTTGGCAACGGCCATTGCACGACGAGTTCTATCACGTAATGGGATACTCTTTGAGGAAGTTGATGGCTTTCTTTTTTGTAGGGTTTTCTATGAGCGCATTCATAGTATCAACATCATCTACTTCCAATGACAACATAACCCCAAAATCTATATCTTTGCTTGAGCTCACTTCATTCTCAATTTCTTCCTAACAAAATACAAACAAACTAAGTTAAGACATCGATTCAAGTACATGAAAGTAGTTGATTATCGTTCATAAGATTAGTGTATATTATACCTCGTTGGAATACCCCACATGTGCGTCCAGAAACCTTTGGATTTGTCGGGCATTCACCATATTTCTCAACATGGTCGAGGGGCGGTCTTTCTCATCCGTTTTATTTGTCCTTTGCACATCGAACAATTGCAATATAACCGCTCTGTCAAGTACAAACTGCAAAAAAAAAAAATAACATCAAGATATAAAGTTAACTAATCATTCGAAACATGTTTATGGTACATACATGGCACATTCATTTCATGCACACCACCCGACCTCTAGGAAGACTAGGTCCACTTGGGTCTAATTGGACTATTTGTGGCAATTGTTGGGGTAACATTCTTGCGCAAAGTCGCCATGTAACTTTCTCAAAGCTTTACGTCTCACTTTACGTTCAAATTCCTTACGGCGTTAGTCCATGTTGTTTTCTAGTAAACAATAAAAATATTAATAAAAAACCATGTAATAATATAATAATTATAAATATCCATGTTTTTTTCATGATTTTTATCAAATGTTTATTCTTAAGATTGATTCATACAACGTTTATGATATTTAAAAAGCATTTGATTGAAGGGTGCACGAACCCGATACATCTAGTCCTCTCCATTTGAAATGGAGTTAGACCCGATTACCTTATATTCCACGCAACCTTTCAAATCTTTTGTAATCTATGAAGATTGAAACTTACGTTACGAGGTGCATAAACCCGATACATTTAGTCTTCTCCATTAGGGATGGAACCAGGCCGATTACCTTGATCATGCATCCCTCAAGTTTTTAACATACTTTCAAGATTCAATCTTCTAATCTATTAGCATTTGGAGGTGTTTAACTCTAACACAAAAAGATTAAAGCGAGATCTTACCTTATGAAGACCCGCGGCAAAAAAATCCGAAACAAGCGAGTGAAAATAACAAATGCAAATAACCCGGCGGCGGGTTCCCGCCATATGTGGCGTCGTTTATCGGCGTCTGTAATAACGTCGTTTAACGGCGCCAAAGGCGGCGTCGATCGACACCTAGGCATGCCACATCGACTTCTTGCCGTCGATGCCCCTCATATGCCCGCGTCGGATGATCATGGCGCGTCGTTTAACGTCAAATGATCATAACGTCGTTAAGCGACCAAGCGTGATTGTTTAACATAGCGAAACAACATACAATACAAATAACACAAATAAATAAAAATCTTGATTGTTCCCATTCATAAAATAAAAACATACAACGACAACACAAATAGATAAAAAAACTTATTGTTTCCATTCATAAAAAAAAAAGCTTATACATTACTTATGTCCATCGAGGGCGTGGCGGTTTGATGCAACCATTTGCATCATTATACGCACCATTAATGTCGTTTTCTCTTTGTTTGGCTCGGTGAGCCATTCTACCGATCGTTCCCGCATGGAGCGCCCGGATGTTAGTGCAATCGAAGCTCCTTTTCACTCATCTTTGCCCGCGATGGTGAAGGGAGGGTTCTCGGCCGGGAGAAGCGGGGGTTCTTTGGAGTTGTCTTCCCTTGGAGGAGGAGGATTCTTGCTAGAAGGAACATATGCTCAGCGAAGGTGGTCTTCAACTGCGGGACCATTATAGCAAGATAGGGAAGAACACTCAAAAATAAGAATAACGGCGACTCTTGATGGATCCACTTATAACGTGGATGTAGGGTTAGGGTTAGGGTTAGGGTTTTTATTTGGCAAAAAAAAAAAAAAAAATTCCTCTGCGTGGCGTCGTTAAGCGGCGTTTAAAGCTGGCGATGTCTTGACCTTGGGCCCGGCCCGCTTAGCACCCGGCACCATGCCCGCAGCGAGCGGGCGTGACCGTCGGCGTTGTGCGGCGTCGTTCAGCGGCGGCGCGGCTGGCCAGCGTCTTGACAGCGGTACCCCGACAACAGCTGCCCATTTCCACGCGGCCTGATGACCAGTAGCGGCGTCAGCCACGATGGCCGTCGTTGAGCGGCGTTTAGGCGGCGTGTTTGACCACGACGCTGCCCGACTTAAGCGGCGGTACCCATACCGCACCGAGGCGGGGCCCGACCCGTCGGCCACGATGGCCGTCGTTGAGCGGCGTCGAAGCGGCGTTATCGTCGTTGAACGGCGATGTCGTTGATCAGCGGCAACGGTCCGGCGTTCATCGGCGGCGCGGCGTCGTTGGGCGTCGGCGATCCCTTGTAGTGAGGAAGTGATGATGGCACTAAATAGGATGGCTAACAACAAAGCTCGGACTTATATGGATTAAGCGTGGAATTACTAAAATGTCGAATCTTTGCGATAGGGAAACATGTTACAGATATTTTCAATGGTATAATACACGGGGCTCCCAGACGGATGGGCATATAACGGGGTCATACCTCTACACAAAGGGGAGCAAGCGAGGAACACGGAAATTACAGGGACAATAATGGTGAGCTCCATCTTTGCAAAATGGTTTGGAAAGATCTTGGACAATAAATTGAAACAATGGGCAGAAGCAGAGAGAACACGAGGGCAGGAGGCGGGCGGGGCTTGGTAGGAACACTCAACCCGCGGACCACCTAGTAACCCTCCCGGATATTAATAGAGCGGGAATAGAATTGGGGGGAAGAAAGTAATATGTTGCTTTGTGAACCACGATTACCAAGCGGGAGTGTTGCATCACTCCGTTCAAAGATTCCCCCTTTAAAAACACCATGTTTCTAAAATAAGCCTTTTTTGAAAGTTGTTGAGAATTTCTAGAGGTTCGCATTTTTTCATGTAATTTTTGGGCCATTATTAGGATAACTTTGTACTTATGAAGCGAAATCATACAAATAAGCGAAATTTAAGCGAGAGACTTGAAGAGGCCGAAAGCATGAAAAAAACAAGCACCCGAAATAGAGAGGAAAAAAAGTAATATGTTTTTAATAAATTTTAGGTACATCAATATGGAAGATTCATTGTAATAAATAATGATAGTTTTAATATCACGGTAGTCAAAGATCTACATCATAGTCCTCATCATTTTTTTTGCTGCTCTCTGCCGTCTCGTCCTTCCTTGCCGTCTGCTCCTTTGCTGGAGACTTAAGTTTTGTATCCTCCTTGTCCTCACGGAATGGTAGCTAAAGCTACTTCTTTAAGCTCTGCAAAGGTTGCCTCATCGTCTAGTGAGCTGGAGAATGGAGAACGTATCTCGAGGGCGTTAGTTTAGCATAATCGGATGAAGACTTGGCCCCTAGCTCTTGATGTTCATCCGGTAAAGTAGGTAAAAATGGCCGATCTCATCTTCACAAAATTAACGACATCCTTATCAATATCCCACGGCTACCACGGTTGCGGCCCTTCTTAAGTGCACATCGATAGTAGTACGGGAACCGGAGAAAGCATCAAGCACCCAATCTCACGGGCCGAGAACATGTCGGGGAGATGGTTGATGAGCTTTTGTGGTTTCTGGTAGTGATTCTAAATCACCTTGCTTGTCTTGTTTGGGTCCTGCAATTTACGTAAGGCTGGCTTTGGAAACTCAGGGCGTTTGAAAAGTTTTGGCAGTGGCCGGTGTTGAAGTGTTCCATGGTCCTCTTCCCATCAAAACTCCAATAAGCTACATGAAGGTACTCTACCTTGCTAAGCAACCTTGGTCCTCCACCATGGTAGTTGATGTTAGTTTTGTACCTAGTGAAACATTTAAAGTGATGTTAGCGAAAACAAGAACACACTTGAAAACCCGAAGCGGAAATACTATTCCGGGAATACACTACGTAATCAAAGAGAAAATGTAATCAGATTACGGAATAAGACTTACTGCAACAAGGTTTTCATATCACTGCTGGAACCGGAGAACCAAAGTGGTTTTTGAAAGCTGATTCTACCAAGCCGCATCGCATGCTCGAATGGAAAGTAACTAAACGCCAATGTTTAGCCATTGTGATCTGCTTTGATTCCATCAATAAAAGCATTAAACTCCGAAAATTTGAAGGGCTGGTTGTTGTATCTGCGTCTTTAAGCTTAAACCCGTAAGGAAGATCAGCAATAACCAAAGTGAAGTCCTGTGGCTTAACCATTCCGACAAGGTTAAATTGCAATCACCATGAATGATTGAATATAAATTGTTTTGATCAAACATGCAAAATCTCTCGTAGTCGGATGGTTACGGCTCCAACATTCTTCTTCGACTAACGACCTCTCTTCCGTCTTTGTTCTAACCAAATGCATAAAGCCCTCGGGAAGGTCTTTGTTTTCTTTTTGCTCGAGGAAAAACATGACAACAAGCGTAAAGAGATCGTGTGTGCAAAAGGCGAGGAATGTTGAAAGTACCTACAACCCCTCAAAATTTGGTGCATATTGCACAATGCGCTTCGTCGAAGTGGCTATTTGGGTAGAGTTCCTTGCACCTTTCCCATGTCTCTACGTTTAGCTGCTCCATCAAACATGTTTGACATGTTATGACGTTCTTTTAGGCAAGGCGTTAAGGAAACAATGAGTTAAAAAGTAAGAAACAAGGCAAAGAAGAAGAAAAACAAATAAAAAGTCAAGCTAAATGTATTTTGGAATACAAACCGGTTAACTGGTGATGCTACCTCGAAACAAAATGCATTGTGTATTTGAATACACATTGCTTTCTCTGAAGGAAGCAATGTGTGATTACGGAATACAATACTTTTTTAAAGAGGACATGTGTATTCGAATACACATGCCTTCCTTTACATGGGCAATGTGTATTCGGAATACACATTGCTTTGTCTCTAGAAAAGCATTGTGTATTCCGGAATACCACGGTGCCCATGTGAAGAAAGGTATGTGTATTACGGACATTCGGTTTATTGAAAATATCTAGTCACAGGTTCCCAAATCTGTTCAAAAGATTTCCACGTGAGATAGTTGATTTGTTATTGGGAATACGTTTTGTTCTTACCTTGCCATCTCTAAAAGCTAATTGGAACCGATTATAAGTGGCCAATGAGAGCGCCTTTTATTGGCCTCGTCATATTTCGAGGCGGAGGCCAAAAACGCTGGCTTCTTCAGGTCCTCACCGTACTTTTCCTTGAAAATTACGTTACTCCACGTGCATGAACGGATCTTGTCGTGAAGCTCATCTTTAGTTTATATTAGATTTATCGGCATTGTGGGTGTTGTAGCGATTTTGGCTTCTTCATCGGTAAGACCACGGTGAGCAGTACCGCAGGGACGGAGAGGTACCTGGGGTTCTTCTTCTCTTTATAAAGTTGCCTTCTTGCCTTGAAGCTGTGATTGCCTCCCAAGGCGTAGTGAGTGTAGGTGTCTGCGTTTTCTCGTGTCATAGTCCTAGGGGGTTTTACCTTTGCTCCCCTCAACAAGGACAACTATTGGGGCCACATGAGCATTTGGATTGCTCCTTATTACATCTTTCAGGTTCCTCAAGTGATCGGCGTAATTTTTGCGAACTGAAGTGGCCTTTCACCGACTTCATTTTTGATTGGAAGCTTCATACAAGTGGTAGCAAATAAATGACACCTTGCACAAACTTGTGCGGGTTAATCTCCTCCATTTTCTCGGATGTTTTATCAACTTTTTTTTCTTTGATAGCAACACCCGGTGCTTTGCCTTTCCCCTTTTTTCTTCTTATGTGCCTCGGGAGCATCTTACATTTGCAATCAAAGCCGTTTTGCTTTTTTTAGGCTCTTTAGCGGCAGCGGTTTGCCTTTCCTGCCGCTTTGGTGGTGGTGACGGTGGCCTTTCTTGGGACTCACGATGGACTCCCGGATGGTGATGATGCACCGCTTTCGGGCTCTGGGTTATCCTCTTCCCTTGTTACGACTCCTTTGTAGGGGAAGTCCTCGCTCGTCGTTATTGCTTGAGCGTAGTTAATAATGGCGGCGAGGAGCCCTCTTGTTCAGTAGTGAGAAACATACTTATAAAGAGGATGTGGATTTACTTTCACAACTCTAAGTTAGGATTCATCAACATGAATAAAGCCTTGGGATGTCTGAAAAGACAGTCTCCCTCCCTGACCGGACTCCCCAGCTACCTCAATCGACGGCACCTGGATGGTGCCCATCTGGATAAAATTCCCTCATCATCGTACCTTTTGGTTCCGAGGGCTCCAGAAGACATGTAGGAAAGTCGTCTTGTACTTTCTGAAGTACCCTTGTAAAGAACCATTGAGTCCGGAAGTTTTTAGTAGATAGTAGGCGCTCCTCAAGCCTTCTCGTAGGGTGCGGTTTTGTCACGACTTTAAGGGGCCTTTTACATTGTTTCTTCTCTGTTGTCTTGTGCGCACAAATTATTTGTAAACACGACCTTGTTAGAGAAAACAGTGGCCAAAAACTATTCCAGAATACAAAATGTCTTGCAAAAGGGCAAAAAGAGGACAAAATGCCAAAAAACAACTAATCTTGACAAAAAAAACTGGTCTAAACAAGCTTTAAATGCAGCAAAAACGCCTAGATTAACTAAAAAACGCATGGAAAAGTAACCTCTTAAAACCTAAAAACACGAAAGTGTATTCCGGAATACACTTTGGCTTTCACTCGAAAAGTGTATTCCCATTCGGAATACACTTTGGCTTTCACTTTCGAAAAGTGTATTAGGAATACACTTTTATTTCACTTTCGAAAGCGAAAGTGTATTCCTAATAAAGTGTATTCCGGAATACACTTTAGCCTTCGAGCGAAAGTGTATTCTAATACACTTTTGCCTTCCAAACAAAAGTGTATTCCTAATACACTTTAACCGGAAGGTGATAGTGTATTGAGAATAAAAATCAGCACATGCAAAATGATTATGCGTTGTACTTTCTTACTGACACGTCCATGTTCTCTCTATGTAAATGGAATACTGATCTCGAATATTATAATCGAAGTAGCTGGCGAAAACGGCGACTTGAGCTCGTAGATGGAATACATAGCCTCGGCGCCCGAAATTTCCTTTTAAAGGTATCATTTTTCGTCTTGCTCTTTTTCTATGTGATCACGGAATATGTTTAGCTTTACTATCCTACTCTTGTGTATTCGAATAGCTTTTATTTTGACTTTCACTTGATTAGTCTTTTGGAACTTCTACTTGTACTAATTGGTGTATTCGAATAAGAAAAGCTCGCGACTACGTGAAAGTTTCTCAAATCTCTTTACTATTTTGCAGTTGTTAAGACGACGAACCGCTTCATGAACTGCACCTTTTGTTGTCACAAGCTCGTCTAGTTCTAAGGACACGCTTGGGAACAACGTCATTTCTAGTGAAGACCGGCATTCTCCGACTCCTACCTACTTAGCTTCATCGTTGTTGCTTCTCGAAGACACACCGAGTCCAAAGACGTAACGGACTTCCACCACCTTCCAACCGTCACCAAGTCCTCGTAGGCGGCATGCGGGCATCTCCTTCCAAAGAATCACCACCACCCGAGACATGTTGCCACCACCCTTTGTTCCATCCCCGGGACAACCTACTGAAGCTCCACAACAACGGGTGTTCAAGAACAAGCTACCCCCATTTGTTGCTTCGCCCCCTTCATCCAAACATACAAGGAACACAAAAGTAAAAAATCGTGAGATTCACTACAATTTCTCTCACCGGGACTTCACTACAAATGAGGACGACGGCCCAAAGAAGCACTCCTCTTCACACAACAACGGTTGTGACATGGATTTGCAGAATTCCAGTCCGGCTCTAAAGGAGATGTTTGCAAGAACTCCTTTTCAAGATGGTACAAGAACAACATGCCACAACCTCTTATGGGCCATCACCACCCTTTAACATTTGTACCCCGCCTATTCGAACAACTTCCGTGGTGCTTTTCCTCTACAAGCACACCACTCTCGTGAGAGGAAGTCACCCCGGAGTAGAAGTTTCATCGAGAAGATGAAGACACCAACGAGGAACAAAGAGATTACATGTTCTCCACCAATCTTCAAAGAAATTCAAGGTGGATTTTTGGTTTGAGGGCTTGCTCCTCTGTAAAGAAGAAGAAATCTTATGGATGAACACAAAATGAGGAGACTTTTGAGAACTAAATGCTTTGCTCATTGGGTTGCATCAGCAGATTTAACATGGCTAAATTACGGCGATTAGAGACAACTTCAGTTCCATGACATTGGCGCACGGAATGCCTACTTAGCTTATCATGTAAGACCGGACCGCAACACCTTCTTGCACTACATTAACCGCCAAGAAGTTTGCCGAAAATGCTTTATAGTTGTCCACCGTTTAGGGTCCACCGGAATGTCTAGAATACACAAAAGATCGGACAAAAATCCAAAGAATCGATGATCATTGTGGACCAAGAAGAGTTGTAACCATGCATGCCCTTGCTGCTGTGTCATGGATGGAGAAATATTTTAGAGAAACATGTGAGAAGCTACCTAACAGCAACATGTATCATTTAACTGATAACATCACCAAAAAAGATGTTTTTAATGACTACAAAGAGACTTGCACTCGGCTTGAAAGACATCTCTTACTCACACTTCACCGGGTGTGGAAAAGTGAATTCGGTCTTGTGAAAATTCCTAGAAAACATAGAATGTCCGTTTGCTCGAGGTGTGCGTAATTAAAGAGTCAACGAAACCGCAAAAGGCAGAGAGGTCGAAAGAAGTAAGCTCATGTTCTCCAATCCCTCACTTGTTTTGAGAGAAAATGCTTTGACCTGATTTCTTCTACGAGATATTGTGCAATGTAAACCTTGCCGGACATATCGTGAACAACAAGCAAGCAGAGAAGAAAGCTTGCCAAGCATAGAAAAAAAAAGCTCTTGAACGCGTCCAATCGCAATACATGTGCATTTGTGATTGATGGAATGGACCAAAAACTACTCTTACCATTTTCTTGAACATTCCTAAAGATGTGCCAGAGGAATGTTTTGTTAAGGTCCACCTTGTAGAAGCTATGGTCTTCAAAGGAAGTCTAAAGTGCAAAGTATTTTTGACGTATCCAAACTTGCATGGTGACCCGAACCTCACAATTACAATTTAACAAAATCTCGTATGCGAGCAAGAGCAATTACCACCCGATTTTATCCGCAACTTGACAATACTACAAGGGAGAACAAGAATCAAACACTCTTTGCGTACTGTGCCATGTTAGTGGAGCTAGGAATCTTTAGAAAAGTGAAGCTCGGTTTCTTACTTGTGCGCCTTAGAAGGAAGAAGGCTTTCTGTCTTCCTTCTTTAGTTCGAATTATTGAAGATTCGTACACTCCTACTCCAGTGGTCGATCTTCTTAAAGAGACTGCTGATTTCAGAGAGTTTATTTTCTCTCACCTTTCAACATCATATCAAGTTCTACTTGAAGGATGGCCAAAGCTTCTTACAGGGGAAGAAGTATACCACAACTAAGGACTGGAGTCCATCAGAGGGATTACGCTTCCTTAAATATATTTCAGACACTTCCTTCATAGAACGTGATGAGCAACTTCCTCTCAAAAATCCTAAGGAGTCCAAGCAGAAGAAAAGTACCCCAGAGTCATCCTTAAAAGCCATTGAAAATGGAATTTCCTCAGGCTTTAAGTACTTTTTAGAAGAAGATCGGATGTGGTGGAGTAATTTCTTTCTAAGCGTAAAATTGTTGTACAAAATATAGCTCTAAAGGCGGTTGCAAGAACCATTTCAATGGCCTAACACCTTCCATCAACCCCAACTGCCAAAGCAGGTCCAAGCAAAGGCTACATTTGCACCTGTAGTAGAAGACGAGGAGGACCGAGTCATGTACCTCGGACCAAGACGCGGAATGAGCCTCAAGGTAATATCACGTAAATTACCAAAGGTATGCTAATTGCTCTTCCGACCGAGGAGGATGACAAAAGGTCGGCCGCTCTAGATAGCAAAAGTGCTTGACGCGATCCCAAGGAGGAAGGCTTAGTCACTAAACTCAAAGATTCATTGGCTTGCAACACGCCGAAAAATGCTTTTGAAGGTAGATATGAGTTAGAAATGAGAAGCCAAGGAAAGGGAGAAAGTCCAAGAAGGTGGGTTGTAGGGACGAATAACCCTTAATGACGTGACTATATTGTGCTATGATTTTAAATTGAAATCGACAATCGTCTCACGAGAAGACTATCAATTTGCTTAAAAAGCTTGTAATTAAGAAGAAGATGATGAAGAAGGTGGTGACAATGCTTCACCGTCATTGATAGTGATGAGGAAGATAACTCAAGCACTTCCTCGAAAGTGATGTGAAAGAAGTGAAGGTGATGACGATGGCATAAATGAATATGAGGATCGTCCCGGATCCCTTTCTCATCACTCCTCACACTTTTGCATTAAATCGAGTCTTAGAAAAAGACTCAGAATTTTGCATGTGAATATGAAGATTCTATCTTCAAATTTTGAGAATACTAAAAGTTTGGATTACATACTTACTTCAATTTTTTGTTAAATATTTTATCCTCTCGAATTAGAGTTTCTCTCTTAAAACATACTTTAAGAACATTCTATTTGCTAAGAAAAAGTGACACTTTAAAAAGTCAATTCTTTAGTTGCAAAAAATTAGTCATTTGGGGGGGGTCAAAATAGAATTTCATGCATCTTTTTTTTTTTAACCTCGTTTTACCCCCTTTTTTGTAAAAAAAAAAAAGGAATCTTTGAGGAATATTCCTTTTGCTCTCGTTTCAATGATTTGCTCCGTTTAATACGCAACTTTGTTTGTGGACTTTAGAAAGGCTTTTGACACAGTCCCGAGGGAGAAGCTCATACAGAGACTCATAGATATGCATGCACCAAGAGATATGGTAGGAGCAATTGTAAGATTGTATCACAATGTATATGCAAAAATGGAAGAGGAGCGACACGGGAGTAAAGTAGGGATGCCCGTTATCCCCAACATTGTTCGTAATATACATAGATGCATTACAAGATTTCATAGTAGAACAGCAAGGGGACATTGACGCTCCTACACTAGGGGAAATCAAGGTACCCATCATGTTATATGCTGATGACCTGAGCATGATGGCCACAAAAAACAAGGGAATGCATAGATTACTGAAACTACTAGAGATCTTCTACGAAAAGATAGGGTTAACAGTAAACCTTGCAAAGATCAAAATAGTCATCTTCGGTAATAGGAACAGACACAGGCCGTTCAGGTACTTGGGAACAGAACTAGAAGAATCAACAGAGTACAGGTATCTAGGATATGACGACCGCGGCATGTGAAGGAAATGGGCTAAAAGGCGGAATCGGTGATTCTAATCAGCCATTGGGAGTTACTTTAATATGAAAAATTTCTGTAACAAAAGCAGAATAATAGACTAGGGATCAAATGCTACCTGTTCAGTGCCATGGTCGTGACGACGCAGCTATATGGGGCTGAAGCTCGGGGACTGGGATTAACAGACAAGAAATGAGAAAAACAGGAAGGGATCCTCAGACAGTGGCATAAACGGGAATTTAAGCTGAGAACAAATACACCACTAACAACCATAGTATACGAGACAGGGCAGAAACCAATGGAGGTGAGGGCATGGGAGAAGACTATCAGATATCTCATAAGAGACAATGCAGATGGGAAACCAAATAAATTATTGAGTATCGCGACGGCCCGAAGTCGACAAAAAATCACACATCATCGCGGCGTGCCAGATGGTTTAAGGGCGATGGCGATTAATGGACCGAGAAATGGGGATGAATCGGCGACACGGTGGATGAAGGTGAATGGAATGAGGATCAAGGCATTGGGGCTTACGCGAGCATGGCTGCAAAAACACACAGGACCCAAGACACTTTGGCTTATGACAGTCTTCAATCCAGAATAGCAGATAGGATAGCAGATGTACCGAGATAATCTACTAGGGAAAACAAGCAAAGATATCCTAACGAGATTTAGGATGGTATCTGTTCCCACTCGAAAATGTTTGACGAGATGCATGTCTTGCACGGCCACAAAAATATAGTCTACCATCTTTGGACCCACCTCCCCAGTTTCTCTTGCAGTTGCAAGTGTCAAGCTAATGGGCGGCCACCACTCGCTAGTCCATTGCAAATCACTAGGTGGATTTGAGGAATTAACATAATAAATCTTAAGGGTATTTGAATAATTTTTCAAAAATACAAAATTTATTATACGTTGACCAGGGGCATCTGGTAAAATTAGGAAATGTTAAGGGCATTTGCTGAAATTCGTCAAAACATAAAGGCATTTTATAGTTTTTCCCTATTTTAAATTATCAAGTTTAGTCAAGCTATTTAATGATTTGTGAATTTCTAATTAAAAACTAGCAAAAGGCACACCAGAAGGCCTTAGCAAGGTCAAATTAGTTAGACGCCTTGCTTAACATCAGGTGTTTCATTGCCCTGGAGGAAAAGAAAAAAACTAAAAAATTGCAAGACATAAAGCATAGGGAAATTGAGCAAAGTAATATAAATAGAATTGTACTTTTTGTGGTTAATGCTATAGAATTAAATGTTGGATCTACTCAATGGCAGATTTATCACATTTGATCATTTTGAAGCATGGAAAGTGTTTCTTGCTATTTTTTTCATTTGTACATTGTGTTCAATTCAATTCAACTCTGATGCAAAAAGGAGATAAATTAGTATGCAAAATCTTTGCTTAACTTGATGCCAAATATGCTGATTTATATTACCCTTCTTTGTTGCATCTGACATTTATGGGGATCGAGCTATTATTTACAGATTTAGATACCTAATATTTATTTCGCAAAACCATTGATACAAAATTATTTCAATAAATTTATTTCAATAGCAGAGCATTGCACATCGAAATATTATGAGCAGATTGCAGTCTAAGTAAAAGTTAAAAACAGAGCCTCTAATCGAAAAAGTTACAAATAAAAGTGCAAAAATTCTGATAAAAATAGGTGTGAATGCCAAAGTCAGCATGATATTCAATAAAGTGGACAAGGAATCAACAAAGAAATTGGTTGTCTGGCATTTCAGTGTTTGAATTTAAAGAATTAGTTCTAAATACTCGTTACCAGGTAATGCTTCCAGGCTGGCATTTTCTTTATGTTCCCTTCTCAACCTGCAGGGGAAATCGAGGTGGTTGTTGTAAGCTATAACAAAATATAAAGAGAAATGTCTTGCAGGGAGCAAAAGGTTCAGATCTGATCTTTGGGCTTATTTAGCTTCTGAAATTACTCAAGAACAAATACATATAATTCTGCACTCGAAAATCAGGTATTATACATGACTTAATGCAAGAATGATCTGAATGATGTTTTGAGTGTTAGATATATTTGTGCAGATAGGAATGATAAGTTTGTTGAACCCGTCTCAATAATGCCAGATTAGTTATGATAAAGTAGTCTAATAATATTCCTCTATTATAGATTTATGGTGCCAACCATTTAAATGAAACCACACTGTTGCTCTGAAACCAGGTTCCAATATATGGTCTCCCAAGGATCTGTGGTGTGTCAGCACACAAATATCGTTCAGGGCACCCTTCTTTATTTGAGATGGCACTAGGGCTTTTATACCTACATGCAGCAACATCAGTAATATTCAGAGCATATAAATAGTGTGATTCAGGGCATACCTTATGACGCCGAACTAGTTGCATGAAGGCAAGCTGATGTCAGAAAATTACTTTCGATGTTAAACCATAGCGATTGAATATGAATGAAGTTCGTTCCTCTTTTCTTTTTAAAAGTGTCCCTTGTGGAAGTGGCTGCGGTTTCGGCTCTTTCAAATAAACATATGATTTTCGTGGGACAGAAGAGGCATCAAGAGGCCTGTAATAGAGTAAGATTTTGCAGAACCTCCATTAACATCCCTTGTTCCTCATGGACCTGTGCTTTTGCTTCTGGATTGATAGAAGACTTTGTTGTTCCTTGGAACATTTGACTGAACCAATGAGGCCATCCGTGCAAGAAATGCTTGAGTATTGGAAATGGTTGTTATTGATGTAATCTCTTCTATAGAATTGATCCTACCTTCAAGTCTGGCAGGTGAAAGTGGAGCAGATATGCTTTCAGGTGCCTTCTTGCCGGCGGCAATATAAATTAAAGAATTAGTATCCTGCAAAGTTCCAGCATATCTTATCATGCATGCTCTGCTCCTATAGAAATATCAAGCCAAAGCTAAATCATTGAGCTCAAAAATCAGGAAACAGGAATTATACAAGTCTCTAGGATACAACCTTGTGAACTATAATCCACAACCAGAATAAGGTCACTTTACAACGGATCTTAATATAGCTTTTTGGTTACCAATATCTAAACAAAGACGCCATAAGACTGTACCATTGGCTTTTCTGCATCAAATTGCATGGTATAGATGTTGCAATTTCAAACGACTTTAAGCACATAAAATTTACAAATTAGCAGTGCATCAACAATCAACAGGTAACATACCTGGTCTGAAATGCTTGACCTCTCATCATCAGCCCTGTCATTTCCATGGTTAAGGTAATCCACATCTGCATATTCCAAATCTTGATCTATGTTGCGCCTTGCATAACCTGCTCAATGTAGTGGTCAGCCTCCTCAAGGGATGCCAAGCCTCATGAGAACAAATATGTCTGTACAAAATAAACATCACTTCAGCCTTTCCGTCATGAAAGTGCAACTGAATTTTGTGGTAAAATGTAACAATATTTTGCTGACCATACTGAGACAATCCTAATCATCTTCATGTAAAAGAAGAGTTGGTCACCTTTATGTACTTATTCAGTAAGCAATACAAGATCCTACGTCTCATGCATTTGAAAATGCTCAGGGCATATCCTAAGCTACCTTTTAATGTTTATGCATGAGTTACAGACTTGGCAAACCGTTTTGTCCATTAACCTTGTATTAACGGCAAAAGTATCAAGCCTGCAGATTAATGCTTTGCTTTGCTGCTGATAATACAAGTTCGTAATCCATTAACTCGATAAAATGTTTACTCATAAGGCTTCTTTAAGATTAATCTAATTACAAGCCATGTGATATAAAGATGTAAAGTCTGAATCAGACTGTCTGATAGAAAAACAACATTGTAGCTATGTGACCCAAACAAGAGAAAATATGAACCTGGGAAGCATGATGTCGTGCAGCCTGTGTGAGTATATTTCTCGGACGACCTTGCTCCAAGGAATTGAGTCGACAGCCAACAAACATTGCAACTTCATCACACTGTTCCTTTGCTTCCAGCAATTGCTGTTCAATAACCCTACCCTTTGCCATGCATGTACGGAGATTATCATAATGGAACCTACAGTAATCAACAATGCATGAGGTACTGCTAGATACCACACGCACAAACAACAAGATATGCACCTTTTCAAATCATATTGTTTTTTTGTTTCCTGCAATATATTCTCTTATTATTAACTGCACGAAACACACCACCTATTACAACAATTAAATCAGTGTAAATTATTGTGGCAAAATCCACAAAGATATCCAGTTGTGAGTTGTGGGAATGACAAGAGATGGGGTTCATGAGAAGCATGATGGGGTGGGAGAATAATAAAATGGGAGGGGGGGAGGGGTGGATGGGTGTACGAGACAACAAATATATGGTGGCCAAAATGGAAGCAATAGTGTGTACATCAGTACAATAACGCTTTACTAGGCCACATTTATTTTGCTTGAGGCAAATTAGTGGGAATATATGCACTTTAAGGTTTCCAGGATTCCATGCTTCATTCTTTTTGCGCCTGCACCAAGCACCCACTCTCGACCAGCAAGCATTCAACTCACAGTTCCCTTCCTCACCCCCATGCCTACCTCTTTTTGTGATTTTCTGTCTTGTTTCACTGCAGCCTTTTCCTCCCAGAGCTTCTGATTCGCCGATCCCACGTATTTATTCGCTGCACAAATGTTGCTTGCCTCGGCACCCTCTCTTCGTCGTCCTCGTCCTCCTCTTTTCTTTGCTCTATCGTATGGTGAGTTATGTCTGCAACTCGTCTTCAATTTCAATTCTCTACTCGTTCATTGCGCTCTGCATGCCCTTCCTTCGACAAAAAAAAAACTAGCACAAGGGCAGGGTTGAGGCAAAGGAAAAAATTATAAAATATTAATGTGTGCTAGCATGTTCACAGATATCAGCTGAGACCTACAATGTCAAGCCAAGTCCAATGGAACGCTAATATTCTGCAAGGAACATCCCGTATTTTCGTGATTGCATAGCTTAGGATCTTGTCCATTGCAATCAAAAGTTTAAAGGTATTAAAAAACGGTAAATAATAGAAATGCTCAAAAGACACAATGAAACAACATTCAAAAGACACCTAGCTCCTTCACATTAGAGTGTTGCATCGATATCTCTCATAGCTTTGAGTTGCATCAATATCTCTTAAAAGCTTTGAGTGGAACAACGATCCCGCGTAACCTCTCCGGGACCTTCTTGTTGATCTTGGCGTGTCTTCAATCTTTCGTGTCAAGGTGGCCTTGTCATGTAGCAAAGTGCACATCTGCCTCCATTTCGTGATCAAACCCTATCTGCTTGTCCTGCATATTTTGGTCCTCGCACTCCTAGTTTTGTGCTAGTTAGCCTTTAGTCTCCAGTCTCACTTTCTTCGAGGGGTCATCCTTGCCATGCTAATTAGGGTAAAAGTTGGAACCTTTCAATGATGCCACAAGCTATCAACAATGGACTATATGGGATTTGTTTTTTTGTTTTCATAATGACAAAAGCTTAGGTTGAAATATAGTAAATATTGTATTTTATCTTACTTTGTGGGCCGCACATTTTGGAGTATGTAAATATGCTCGCTATGTGATTTATAGGATTTGTTTTAAATGCTTTATAGTGAATATTTATATGTTACATTGCGGGGCTTACATTGGGGAGCTTGTAAATATGCTCGCTGTTATAATTGTTGTGTATGGTTATTTTTCCGAAGTAAGTTTCTCTAGCATGTATAAATAATTAAATATTATCTTCATGCATTAGTTGCTTATGAAGTCAATATTCCTCTCATGGCATGGCATGGCCACCGTATGTGGAGCAAAATGAGGAAGTATATTCTAAAAAAGGTGTTGTGTATTTAAGCACATAAGCTAGTGTTGCCTGTTAAATGAATCTCTTTTACAACTTTAGATCATCGATTATGTGTGCTATCTAATAAATGAACCTTTTACATCTTTAAATCATGCATATCATTACCATGCATGCAATTATTGCTTATGAAGCCAAATATTTCTCTATAGCATGGCAACCTATATATGTGGAGCAGAATGAAGAAGTATCAGAAAGGTAAAGCCTTACGTGTATTCAAGCACATAATCAAGTACTGTCTATTAAATGAACCTTTTGCACATCTTGAAATTTGTAATTGTAGAGCTACTAAAAATTCAAGACAGCTTTATAGTTTTTAGAGCAGGTTTATCTTCTTGAAATCCTACACTTACACTGGAATCCTAAATATAGTGCACAATACAAATAAGTTTTATTTGTCCAAACTATTAGCCAAGAGAGCAAACGTTAAGAATGCTGCTAAATGTGACCTTATCTGGCTTTAGCCACTCTTCTCTCATTTTGCAAAAGAATTGTAAGGCTTGGTCTGTATGTCTATGCTGCAACAAAACTTGGCCTTGCTATACAATTTTTGCACGTTTTCTTGCCAAATTAAAGCATGAATAGAAGGAAAACGTTTCAGAAACTCTCAAAGCGACTCTAAGTTCTGAAACTTTCTTCTGAAGTGCAATCTGGATAAAAAGGCAAGTTATGCATTAGTTTCCATCTACAAGACTTCAGAATAATTTTCAAATTTACCTCGTTTGCAGAAGGCACAAAGGATTCGTTTACTTGAGACCTCCTTTGTTGTTCCTTGCAGATTCATATGTATGTGTATTTTCTGAATACTCCAACTTGATATACTTGGTCTCTCGTAATCCATATGCTGGTACCAGTTTATGTTCTTCAACTATAGCTTCTGTCACAAGAACTTCTAATCAACTGAAACGAAAAAGAAAGAGGCCACAATCTTAGGTCTACTAACTCGTTTGCAGAAGGCACAAAGGATTCGTTTTCGAACCAAAAGACAAAAATTTGATTTTTTGCTAGACTAAAATCGTCAAAAACATGCTGTCAGAATGAAGCTGCAACACTGGTAGCATGGCAGCATGGAACTGGGAAGCTTCTGACTATGACAAAAACACTTGAGCCCTTTGTAGAAATCTATGGAGCAGACTAAACACAAAAAGAGCCTGGCGGAACTATTCCTGCTATTTAATGCATTACTTTCTTGCATGGTAAGGAAATGGCTCTTTCAAGTAAGAAACAAATCACAAACGTGCATGTACTGCAAATCATAAAATGCAGCACTGCCCAATTTTGCAGAGTTGCATTTTGGTCTGAGCTAGAAAGAACAGAAAGAGATTATACCTAATTCATACTTCTCCTCTCCACTTTCTGTATCTTTGCAAAACTTCAAAATGTTTCCTATTCATCAAAGGAAAAGAAACATAACCAAATGCAAATGCAGTTTCAATAATCTCAAGTGCCCACCACCAACCTGAATTGTTAGAAGACATAAGCGTAAGTTCTGGATATCTTTGCCGCACACCCAAATCCGTTGCTTCTTGCCCTATTCCAAAGTGGCTTTTGCCGTACTTCCTTGAGGTGTTAGCCACAGATCCGAAGTGCACCACCAGCCTTCCAAGCAACGAAACACAGCCTTATTTACATAGATCCTCTGATCTTATCTTCAAAGAAACGAACCCCAAATCATGCTTCCACAGTAGCAGATTTTTGGGCACAGAAACAGGCCACGAAAAACATCCTTACGTACAGTACAGACCATCGAAATACTTCTTCAGCGTTGATGTTATGGGATCCTGCAATACCCAGTTCGATGGTATTGATGTTATGTTCGAAGCGATGACTGTTATTAAGCAAATGCTACTCCAAGAAGGGCGTTTGACCTAATCTGGCAAAATGAATATCCCCTGCACGATAAACAGAGGTCTCAGGGAAAATATAATGGAAAAGGGATGACAAATATAAAAGGGGAAGAACATCTCTGCCATAGACATCGTAGTTTTCTTACAGACCTGTTTTTGAAGTAAACATGAAAAAAGAAGATTCCGGCAGCTACAACATTCTCAAAGCGAAAGGATTTGTCTGCCATAGCTGGAGCACCGCTCTCCATACCCAAACTTATGTTGCTCAAAAGGATTTTGTCCTCTAGTTATAACTAGTGCATGTACCTCAAGGCAGTGCCAAGCAGAGCTCAAGAGCTATGCCACCGCCATAGGTAGAAAGAGAAACACGGCCGTCGCCATCCGGATCTGCCATAGCCGAGTACGGCAGAGAATTTTTAGAGTTTTCTAATTTCCCTGGCCGTAGGATTCGAAATTAGAGAATCGGACGGCTCAAATTGATTTTGGGTGACGTGGCACGACACGTGGCATAGCTAGAATTGCAGCCTTTTGTGCAGGGGGGGTTAGGCAACCCTGCTAAAAATATTCAATTCAATTGAATTCAATCCCATTCGACCATCTTGCACTTGCTATTCGATGGTTTTAAGTAGGCCCGATTTGGGTTGCGCTCCCACGGAAACCCTTCCGGGTTTTAATGGAAACCCTTCCGGGTTTCAATGGAAACCCTTCCGGCTTTCCATGGAAACCCTTCCGGGTTTTAGTGGAAACCCTTCCGGGTTTTATGGAAACCCTGAGGGTTTCATGGAAACCCTTCCCGGTTTTCGAAATTGAAAACCCCTAAGGGTTTCGATAAAACCCTAAGGGTTTCCATGGAAAGCCGGAAGGGTTTCTATATTGGAAAGCCGGAAGGGTTTCCATGGAAAGCCGGAAGGGTTTCCCAAAATTATTTTTTTAAATATTTACATATTGAAGAGCCTTTATGGCTCACGCTTTCTTCCACACGGACGCCGACATTAAGGCGCCGTCCATCGAGCGCCGCGTCACTCAAAATTTGATCAAAATTCAAATTTTGAGTGGAAACCTTCCGGTTTCCTTGCATGATGGAAATTGGGAAGGGTTTCCATGGGATGAGGAAAAGCAGTTAGGTTTCCACATGAGGAGGAAAATAGGTTAGGTTTCCATATCGCGATTAGAAACTTCGATAGTGCGTCACGTGTGAAGTTGCACTCTATTATGTTGCATCATGGCACTATGCTCTACATAATCTATATTGCATAACCTTTGTCTTTGTTAAATATTCTTCCGTAAATACATGCAAGAGACCAAAAAAAAAAAAAAAAAAAAACAAACTTAAGTAAATGATAAATGTAACATGAAAGAACAAACTTAAGTATTTGATAAATGTAAGCAAACTCAAGTACTTGATAAATGTGACAAGTGTTTTGATACATATGAGTCAAAAACCCTTGGCCTTGTTATGAAAAGCCACAATGCATACAATAATAACGCATATAGCGAGAGGAGAGGACTTGTCGCTCTCCTGGGATCTCTGCGAAGGAAGGGTTAAACCAATTCCATCCAACCTATAAAAAGAAAATCATATGAAGTGGTTAGTATGGATACTTTCCAAGTCGTGCAAAAGAAGAAAAAATTCAAGGGTTTATTGTGATGTACACGGCGGACACTAGGCGAGGCTCCATCAATGTAATCCTTAATGAAGAAACTATTCGCCAACAAAGCGCATGGTCAAAACCACGTGGGCCAATTGGCGGTTGCATCAACAACAGCTAAAAGGCGTCCATGTCCACGATAACGAGAGGTGTAAGCCCATCCGTACCTCCTCGGATGCACCTCTAATGCAGTAGGTAAATCCTAAACATCACAGTATATGGATCTAGCATTAGCAAACATCCATTCCACTCATTCTACAAGCAATTTATATACTGTTAAATTTGGACAATGGTACAACGCTCACCACATTTCTCCGCCACGAAATCAAAACACAACCCGGATGTTTGCATCCTCGATGTCCCCAAGGGTGGAGTAATCGCCAAGGTCTCGGCGAGAACGCACAACCACCAATGGGAACTATCATGATACAAAGAGATGTTACCCTAAACACATAAACATGCAAAGAATAAGGCATAACATTCCACTAACACTCACCCATGCACGACGGGCCAAAACACTTTGCTCGTAGTGCGCTCCAATCCTTCTTTGGACCATATGTATCACGGAATAAAGGATCCAAGGATGGCAAACCCCGTCGTGGGTCTTTGGATCCACCACGAAAGGGGTATGCCGCGTGTAGAGCGTGGGGTCCACAAACAACACTGCGCCCGATCCTCGTCCCGGGACAACAAGTGTCTAATAGTCCCGCATGTATGCAAAGCATGTGTCGAGAAAAAAATGAAGCATTGTATACCACACAAAAGACATGATCTTTGCACTTACATGATGTAGAACCTCGTAATGCGGGTCTCCCCAACCAACCATCGTATCTTTGCGTCTAGGAGCACTCGTCGGCTCAATAGAACCACACTGTGGACAAAGGCTCGACAAGATCGAACACATGTCCCCTCCTGGCGGCCTCTGCGCACAACATGGTACAAAAAACCATGTGCACCGCCACTTTCATATCTTTGTGGCAATCTCCCTCGCAATCCTCGGGAACCAAGGTCGAGGCCCTAAGCCGGTGTCTAGCCTCAACCCGGATGGGGGCCGAGCTTCTTCGCCCCGCTCAAAGCCCATCCTCTCAAAGGGACAAAGACACATGCTAGATAGAAAGTCCAGCGCCGTTACGGTACATAATGCCATGACCCCCTGCGGTCCTATCAAATGTCCATGCCTCATGGTGATCGCGCCCAATCCGTTGCCGATGGGGCATAAAGGCGTGACAAGCCCATGTCTCTCCATGTGACTCTCCACACTAATGGGGTCCACTTTGCCCTTTGTCTCCACGGACACCTCGATCTCTGCCTCTACATCGACCCGGGCCTACCTGCCCCCACCCTCTACCTGCGCACGGTGGCTCTCTGAGGGGTTGTGTCACGGTGATCGGTCAGCTTTTCTTGATATTTCCTATAATGATTTTCATGGATCCATCCCTTTTTACATGATTTCAAGACCGGATTTGTTCTCTGTGATGCCGAAGCAGGGAAAACACCTGCAATCATCTTTGGAGAAGAGAAAACGAACGGGAAATTGAAGAAAACACGGGCGAAAACACGGGCCGAAATCTTACTTATTCAGCTTACTTATTCCTCTCAGGATTTGCCCAGTTGAACCAAGCTTGCGGGGTTATCAGATCATCGAAATAAGTGTATGAATATACAACCCTTGAATAATTTCCCCATGCTCTGCCCAAATAAACATTGCACGATCCACATCACTCTGGCTTTCACGAATGAAAATCCACATCTTTTAGTGGGGATACATCCTTTTCTTGTAGTTAATGATCCATATGGACTTGCAATAGAATGTAAATGGCAACTCTGCATCATCCCAATACAGAAGCATAGGAGGAAGGAGGGGAAGAATCAAGCGAATAAGGACCTGGACGAAGCTCACAAGGTGTAAGCATAGTGATTCTGCTTAATCCGGATTCGGCTTTCTTAGTTAATCCGGTTTCCTAGCATCCGGATTCTGCTTTCTTAGTTAATCCGCTTTCTTAGGAACCGGATTCTGCTTTCTTAGTTAATCCGGTTTCCTTTCTTCTGCCAAAGCATCAAAAAATCCCACGCTCCATGCATCCATAAATTTGCATAGACAGCCTTAATCTCCCAAAATTCACATTAGAAGAATTAAAGGCTGCCTCTAATCCTGCCTCCCCCATATCCTATGGAAATCCGACCAGCAAACAAAACAGATTTTGCAGCAAAATGGATCAAAAAGGAGCCAAGAATTTGCAGTATGTTCCTCGCTTACCTTTTGAAGCCGAACTGAAACCGCCACAGAAAACCCTTCCGTGAATCCTCAATCCCCAAGTGAAACACTTCCTGGAATCCTTTCCTGAATCGCCACTCTCAGAAAAAAATCACCGGAGAGGTAGCTGAGAAAAAAAATATCTTTTCTGAAAAAGCTTCCTCAAAAATAGCGGTGTTCAGAATTTAATTCTATCATTAAAGAATGGCGGATATCTTCCCCCAAAAAATTCTATTTTTAATGGAAACCCTTAGGGATTCTAATATGGAAACCCTTAGGGTTCAATGGAAAGCCGGAAGGGTTTCCTATAAACCCCAAAGGGTTTCCATTAATTTATATAATAACCCCAATCGGGGGGAGATAGTGTGAGCGCTTGCTATTGGTATATTTGTCATGTATGTATTCTTCATTACCTTACTATTGCTTTTCTTTTTTTGGGAGACCTCCCCATCGATGCCCCCATGTCAAAGACAATCTTTCTACCCAAGATACTCTTTGTTGATCTCCAAAGGTCGCCCTTATTAAATCAAAAAGCGGCTCGCCCGAACTTTTGCCTTCATTCTTGGTATGTTCCTTCCCCTCACTCGCACCCATTTAAACTTTTTACTTGCCTCTAAATAGAGTTTTATTAATATTGAAATTACTATGAAAATTACAACATTAAAATTTACACCCCTTACATATTACAAGCTCGCCATTTATTTAATAGATATGAAAAGCAATTGCATAGATTATCGTCCTTCATTGGATTATTTAACACATCTTATTCACTTCCAATGAGGATTCATCCCATGCATTGTAGATGGAAGATGGACTAGGTGTAATCCGAAAAGCAACTAGGAATTCATAATTCAGCTCGTGTCAACATTTTCGCAAATCAAATTCTAGTAGCTAGCGCTAAAGAAAGATCAACACAAAAGCTATTGATCTGCATGAAACTCTTGCATATCAAAACAAATAGTCTGGCAATCTTCTTTTTATAATTATGTTCCTATCCTTCAATACCTTTAAGATATTGTGTCATATCCTATTAAAATTTTTAAATATGACCTATTGTACCTTGTCCCTTTACCTTTTAATGGATAATTTGGCATTGTTTATGTTTTTTCTTGCATTATATTTTCTTAATTAAGTTTCAATCCCTTTACCTTTTAATGGATAATTTGGCATTGTTTATGTTTTTTCTTGCATTATATTTTCTTAATTAAGTTTCAAAACCTCAGATTAACTGGAATGTGCTTTGTCATACAACAGGTACACAACTATTTGCATCTATGAGCTACTTTGGAGTGTTTTTGAATCTTGTACTTTATTTAACAAAGATTTTGCATGAGGACAATGCCATAGCTGCAAACAATGTAAGCAATTGGCTTGGGACATCATACTTCACATCTCTTATTGGTGCTTTTCTTGGTGATGCTTATTGGGGAAAATATTGGACAACTGCCATATTCTTAATCATTTTCTTAGTGGTAAGTGATATATTCATCAATTTGGTCATGTGTTGGACATTTCTAAACGTTTGTAGCATTTCTCAACAGGGGACAATACTTATGACTCTAACAGCAACATTACCTTCATTAAGGCCAGTGAAATGTAACCCAATATCACTTCAATGCCCCCGTGCAACAAAGGCACAAAGTGGTCTAACTTATATCTCCTTATATATAATCGCCCTTGGTTATGGAGCACATCAACCTTGTTTAACATCATTTGGAGCGGATCAATTTGATAAGGAAGATGTCATAGAACAATCACAAGCTACCTCTTTTTTCAGTTGGTTTTATATGTCACTCTCACTAGGAGCCACCATTGCTGGTACACTTTTTATATATGTTGAGGATAATGTGACATTTGGAGTCGGGTATGGTATTTGCACAACAACAGCGGCACTAGCTGTTGTATTATTCTTTACAGGCACCCCATTCTATCGTCATCAAATTGTGGGAGGGAATCCATTTACAAGAATAGCACAAGTCCTAGTAGCTGCTATATATAAGTTTCGTGTGCAAGTCCCAAAAGATGAGAATCTTCTTCACGAACTAAACTATAGTGATTGTGCAATTCAAGGGAGTCGTAAAATCCACCATACAAATGATTTCAGGTAAGGTCACTTGAAATATATATTATCTAGATATCTTTTATTCATTTGTTTAGGATAATATAGTAAATTCGTGCATTTGCTTGCCAGGTTTTTTGATAAAGCAGCAATAAAACTAGACACTATGGAGGAGGAAAGTGCAAACCCATGGCGTTTGTGTACAATAACACAAGTAGAAGAGGTTAAATGTGTCATACGCATGTTACCGATTTGGGCTACAAATATATTCTTCTCAACTGTGCATACACAAATAGGTACACTGTTTGTCGAACAAGGAGCCACTATGAATACCAATATTGGAAGATTTAGAATTCCACCAGCCACTCTAACGACAGTAACCATGGCTACTGTTGTTCTTTGCACCCCCATGTACGAATGGTGGGTTGTTCCCATAGGGCGTATGTTTACCAAGAGGTCACAGGGCTTTACAAGTTTGCAACGAATGGGAATTGGAATGGTTGTCATAATTATTGGAATGTTGTGTGCTGCACTTGTCGAAGTCTTTCGCCTTGAAAGTGCAAGAGTCAATGGTTTAAAAGATAAAGGCACAACACCAGTACCCATGAGCATATTTTGGCAACTTCCTCAGTATGTTTTGATGGGAATAGCCGAAATATTTACTTTTATCGGGCAATTGGACTTTTTCTATGACCAATCTCCAGATGCTATTAGAGGTATAGGGGTTGCATTATCACTATCATCATATGCCTTGGGAAATTACCTAAGCACTATAGTACTGTCAATTGTTACAAGTGTCACAAGCACCGGCAAGGGCACTGGATGGATCTCCAACAACCTCAATCATGGACACATGGACTATTTTTATTGGCTTCTAGCAGTGTTAAGCTTTACCAACTTCGTAGTCTATCTAATATGTGCCCATTGGTACAAATGCATTAAGATAAACAACATACAATCAGATGAAAAAATTGAAAGGGTATAGTCCTATTTAAAGTGAAATCATCAAATTGTAAGATAAATCCAATTGAGGTCTCAAATTAAATCTACACATTGTATATGTTCGTATTCAAGATATTTATTACCCCTCTCCAAAAAATTATAAAGGTGAATTGTTTAGGGTCTGGGTTCGGGATTGCCTACAAGACAGCCCTCTATGAGGACCCTTGGATCAAGCAGGCAAATCCTAGTGTGCCACGCGGGATTTTGGAAGGAAATCAGAACAGAAAGAATGAAACAGAAAAGGAAAGAGACTATATGCCAAGATAAGGCTCTTTGAATATAAAAAAAAATACATGAGATCTCATTGAGACGAGAAGACTGAAACAAGATGATACTAAGTCTCATCTAAAAACTTGAGATCTAACTCTACTGATATATATAGTACAATGGCCTTGGGCCCAGAATAGATATATGGCAGAGCCTTTGTGATCTCGGTCACCAACTCATGGATCATATGTTTGATTTGAGGGAATCTTTGCAGTGACGTCATTAGTGCCCTGAATCCCGCAAATTTAAGGGCGAACTTCCCGGAGGCGGTCATTTGTCTTGTCTGATTCTCTTCTTTAATGGGGGCGTGGACTTCTGCATGGTTTTCGGCGGGGGCATGGGTTTGCTAACCTGGTCCCTTGCCTTTGACACAATGTTATGTTCGAGAATAGTCCGAAATACCGGGTCGCGGGACTAACACTTCCCCACCAAAAAAGAACACTTTCGGAGAGAAAAGCGGAACACATTTACGGAGGGAAAAATTCGGGAACCTTGTCAAAATCATCCTGCTTAGATTATGAGGGCGAGCCTCGGAGTGATATTTCTAGATGAGATCTTGTCGATCTTTCAAAGCATCGGCGTGTGTACCCCAATGGAGGGTGGCGTGTCTATGAGAAAGCCGGCTGCGCTATGTCTTCAAAAGCACCGCGGGAACATATTGACATTCAATTACCTGACAATTACGGAGACCAAAAGCACCAACAACGGCATTGGGATTACGATGTAGTAAATGCGAGTTGGCGAGCAATGAACACATGAGAAGACACTTCAAAGTAGCACAAAACACGCTTGGCGGTGCATTGATGGATCAAGGGGCGTGGCAGCTCGTTCCAAGAATTGGGTAAGTCCCCGGCGACGGCATGAGCGGGGTCTTGCCAACCTCGTTCATTAGGAATTTATATCCAATTCTAGTTGTGATCCGGGGTTTCTCCTTCACCCCATACATTAAAGAGCGCCGCAGGCGTGGATCCCATCAAAGGGCATCGGGATAGTCTTACCTGGTTTTGAGGATCCGGGAGGTAAAATACAGTCCTCCGTTATCCCCCACCGGGGCTTCGATGGAACCCGTTCGAGCCCCTCCGTTTTCAAATTGCTTGCGCGGCGTGAGGGGCCTGCACCAATCTCGGCCGTCGGCTTCCGGCGCCACATCCGGGCGTCCGTGGTGTTCCCGCCGGTATCACCATAAAAAGTCAGCGGTGATCCGCCCTCGGAATCACCAACACGATCCCGGCCTCCGGGATCCCCATCTTGCGTGGCCCGATACGCGGCGCCCGATATCAGCCGTGGTGAATCCCTCCCCGGGATCCCGAATCTGACGGTGTGATCCCTCCTCGGGATCACCATCGCTCGGCGATACTCGGCCGCCCAATATCGCCGGCTTATCGGCCTCGGGATCACCACCATGCCGACATCGGCCGACATGAGGACGGGGAAAATCGCCCTCGGGGATCCCGCTAGGACTCTTGGTTATGCGTCCGGGATCACCCGATCCGGCAGATGTGATCCCCCTCCTCGGGATGCGCCATATCGCCGGCCCGATATCGGCCGCCCGATATACGCCAGGGTTATCCCGGCCTCCGGGATCCCCGGGAGGCCTTTTCGGTGAAAACGCCCTCCGGGATCACCACTGCGTGGCCGAGAGCGGGGGCGATCCCCGCCTCTGGGATCCCCACGTACTTTATGCATGAAAATCGACGGTGGCCAGCGGCCGTGGACTGATCGTGCGGCCGGTTTTGAACATGCCAGCCCATGCACGGACCAACCATTGAGATCTGGACACCTGGGATGTCGGAAACCACCCTCCGGGATCCCACATTTGTCTTCCAGAATTTCTCTGCGCTGCTGCATATGCACAGACGGATGTTCGAAGCGGCCTGGCAGCTATGGACGTTTGGGGGCTGGAGGAGAAGATAGCACAGGTATTTATCTGCTTAAGATTATTTTTAGGAGGTAAGAAACGTATATCTGAGCTCCTTTCGCCATTCCCAATTTGCGTCTTTGAAATGCATGTGTAGTCACCCCCTAATAGCATTTTTGACCACAGCAACCTACACTGGTTTTCCGAAGAGCACCAAGTTCCTTCTGTACAGGGAGGTGGAGAAATGCTTGTTTGGACCTGCTACTTCCCAACAAACCGGGTTGGAGACTTCATTCTTGGAGAGCAAAGAAATTGTGTGGCACCGTGCAGCTTCTACTTAAGGAGTGCCAATCCCGAGAGGGTGCTAAAGAGGCCAACCAGGGATTCTTATTTGACTATGAAGAGGTATGTATTTCTAAAACCCTATCCTCTAGTTTACTGTTGTTGTTTCTGTAGTAGAAAACATTGTGGCAGAAGTATATTTAATTCTTAGATGTACATGCACTACTTTCATGCACTAATTTAGAACACTCAAAATAGGTATTGGTGCACATATGGTCCCCAGGACAAGACTTTGAATACTCACGTGGTTGCTGATGGACCATGTCAACCTTGGCACATGCAGAAAAAAGAGTTGGCGGGGGGAGAGTGTCTTGTGGGGCTGCCAATGCCATTTTACCATCGGGCAACTCTACCTTCTCCCAGAATGCTCGCAAGTTACTTATTATGGGTTTGAGCATAGAAATCCACCTCGCCACATCTTTAAACCACCCACTTTGCCTATGAGGATGTGTGATTTTACTTGACTTCGATGATTGCAATACTTGGCCCGACTTCCCTTGGTGACCCCACATTGTTCTTTATTAGGTATCGATAGTCTTTTCCCATGCTCTCACCTCCATTGGTTTTACCCTGGGTCTCGAGTATCATTTGTTAGTGGTGTGTCTGTCCGCACCTTAAATTCCTATTTGTGCCATTGTCTGAGTATCCCTTCATGTGTGTCCCACTTCTTATCCGTCAAACCCGATCCCCAAGCTTCAGCCCCATATAATTGCGTCGTCACTACTACTGCACTAAATAGGTAACATTTGATGTCCCAATCAATTATTCTACACAACCACCCCAATTCTGGGTCCACACTTAAAAACAACAGCAAAAAAAAGACCACATGTCGTTGTTCTGAAAAATCTACATGTGGTTATGTGGAGGTGTGGTTTATTAAGGAGATGGTGTAGTTTTTCTTTAAGGAGCTATAGTTTTTTTCTTGAAGGTGTGGTTTTTTTTTGAGATGTGGTTTTTTTTAAGAGAAGTGTTTTTTTTTTTTTTTTGAGAGGGTGTTGTTTTTAAAAAGGTGTTGTTTTTGAGGCGTGGTTTATAACTAGGTGTAGTTTTCAAGTAGTTGTTTTTTATGGAAGTATAGTTTTTTGACGTGTGGTTTATAAGGAGGTGTAGTTTTTAAGTGGTTGTTTTTTAAGGAAGTATGGTTTTCTGAAATGGTGTGATTTTTTAATTGATGTGTTATTTTTTGAGGTGTGGTTTATAAGTGGATGTAGTTTTTAAATAGCTGTTTTTTTTAAAAGTATAGTTTTTTAAAGTGTGGTTTATAAGCGAGTGTAGTTTTTTAATGGTTGTTTTTTAATGAAGTATGGTTTTTTAAAGTGGTGTAGTTTATAATTAGGTGTAGATTTTAATAAGATATTTTAAGAAAGCATGGTCTTTTCGAGGTGTGGTTTATATAACTAGGTGTAGTTTTTAACTAGCTGTTATTTAAAGTAAGTATGGTTTTTTGAGGTGTGGTTTATAAGTAGGTGTAGTTTTTAAGTGGCTATTTTTTAAAGAAATGTGGTTTTCTGAAGTGGTGTGGTTTATAACTAGGTGTAATTTTTAAGTAGCTATTTTATAAGGAAGTATGGTTTTTTGGAGATTTTTTTGAGGCTATTTCTTAAGCACAGCACCACCACCTGGAAGATTGTTTGTGTGCTTTAATTTTGGAATGTAACTTATTGTTGTGTGAAAAATACCTCCAACGGTTCCATCCAAGGTGGCTCAAACATGCCACGTGGGTGGCTCAAGCATGCCACCTAGGCACCAACATGCCACCAAGGCTCAAACATGCCAAGGTGGCTCAAACATGCCAACGTGACTCAAACATGCCAAGGTGGCTCAAACATGCCACATGGGCTCCCAACATGCCACATAGACTCCAACATACCAAGGTGGCTCAAACACGCCACCTAGGCTCCATCATGCCACCTAGGCTCAAACATGCCACCTGGGCTCCAACATGCCAAGGTGGCTCAAACACGCCACGTGGGCTCCAACATGCCACCTAGGTTCCAACATGCCAACGTGGGTCAAACATGCCACCTTAGGCTCCAACATGCCATCTAGGCTCAAACATGCCAAGGTGGCTCAAACATGCCATCGCGGGGCTCGAGCATGCCATCTAGGCTCCAACATGCCAAGATGGCTCAAACATGCCATGTGGGCTCCAACATGCCACCTAGGCTCCAACATGCCAAGGTGGCTCAAACATGCCATCACGGGCTCCAACATGCCACCTAGGCTCCAACATGGCAAGGTGGATCAAACATGCCAAGGTGGCTCAAACATGATGTGGGCTCAAACATGCCAAGGTGGCTCAAACATGCCGCCTACCTCCAACATGCCACCTAGACTCGAACAAGCCAAGGTGGCTCAAACATGCCTCGTGGGCTCCAACATGTCATCTAGACTCCAATATGCTAAGGTGGCTCAAACATGCCACGTAGACTCAAACATGCCATGCAGTCTCCAACATGCCACCTAGGTTCCAACATGCCAAGGTGGCTCAAACATTTCGTGGGCTCAATGCATGTGGCTCAAAAATGCCACCACCTGCTCCAACATGCCACACAGGCTTCAAAATGCCACGCAGGCTCCAACGTGCCCTAGGGTCCAAAATGGCAAGGTGGCTCAAACATGCCACCTAGGCTCCAAAATGCCACCTAGTCTCCAACATGCCAAGTTGGTTCAAACATGCCAAGGTGGCTCAAACATGCCACCTAGGCTCCAAAATGCCAAGGTGCTACGCGGGCTTCAACATGCCACCTAGGTTGCTCAAACATGCCACCTAGGCTCCAACATGCCACCTAGGCTCAACACGCCAAGGTGGCTCAAACATGCCACGTGGTCTCCAACATCCCACCTAGGCTCCAACATGCCAAGGTGGCTCAAATATATCGGGGTCCAACATGCCACCCGGGCTCAAATATGCCAAGGTGGCTCAAACATGCCATCGCGGGGCTCCAACATGCCAAGGTGGCTCAAACATGCCACCTAGTCTCCAACATGCCAAGGTGGCTCAAACTTGCCACGTGGGCCCAACATGCCATCTAGGCTCCAAACACCAAGGTGGCTCAAACATTCCATGTGGGCATGCCACCTAGGCTCCAACATGCCAAGGTGGCTCAAACATGCCAAGGTGGCTCAAACATGCGGCGCTGAGGTTCCAACATGCCACCTAGGCTCCAACATGCCAAGGTGGCTCAAACATGCCTCGTGGGCTCCAACATGTCATCTAGACTCCAACATGCTAAGGTGGCTCAAACATGCCACCTAGGCTCCAACATGCCACCTAGACTCAAACATGCCAAGTTGGCTCAAACATGCCGCGTAGTCTCCAACAAGCCACCTAGGCTCCAACATGCCAAGGTGGCTCAAACATCTTGGGGCTCAAACATGCCAAGGTGGCTCAAAAATGCCACGCGGGCTCCAACATGCCACTAAAGGGCAACACGCCAAGGTGGCTCAAACATGCCACCTAGGCTCCGAAATGCCACCTAGGCTCCAACATGCCAAGTTGGCTCCGACGAGTTGGTTCAAACATGCCAAGGTGGCTTAAACATGCCACCTAGGCTCTAACATGCCACCTAGGCCCCAACATGCCAAGGTGGCTCAAACATGCCACCTAGGCTCCAACATGCCAAGGTTGCTCAAACATGCCACCTAGGCTCTAACATGCCACCTAGGCTCAAACATGCTCTGAGAAAATCGAGTTCAAAGTTGGAGGAAAATTTGGCCAGTGCACTACCTTGGAACAAAACAATGTCTTCACACTCAAATGATGATATCTCGAGTTTAACTAAATAATTTTGCATGATTTTTGAAAGGACTATTAGAGAAAAGTTGTAGAAACATGTGGGGAAAAACTTTGCATAATTTGGAGCTGGGATGATGGAGAAAAAAGAGTTTAAAGTGGATCCAAAATTTTGTCAGTGAACTGTCACAGAAAATCAACAAGTAGTTTTTTTGGATCTTGGGCTTGATAAGGGTTTTTTTGCATAACTTCAACTGACACAGGTCTGAATATGTCCTAACATGATGTTGACCCTCAACCTAACTTAACAGTCAAACATAAGAAGCCAACTTGAAACTATGCTCAAGTTGGGGTTAGAACCTCCAGATCACTTAAAGGCGATCAATCACATCAAGAGGATAGCTCAAAAAGCTCAAACGTTCATATGTTCATACCTTTCCCATTTCTAGAAAATGGTAGCGATACTCAAATCGAGGTGGCATGCAGAGATAAATTGATTCTTGATTATTGATTACTCATATACCGATAGAGAAAAGTTGTTGGAAAGCAATGGTGAAAACCTTGGCCAATTTTGAACTTCAGGATCACATGAGATATCACGAGTTCAAAGTTGGTGCAAAAATTTGGTCAATGAAAGTCAAACTAAATGAGGATTTTGAGTTTCCAATGGAGTTTTTTGAGAAATTCCAAAGCCGAGATGTGCCAAAAGGAGTTGTGATATGGGGCAAGTGGTCAAATTTGTTGATTTGCAAAAAACAGTCAAGAATAGTCTCAAACAACATGCAAAAGTCTGCAATATGAGTTTGGACTGGTTTATTTTGAAAATTTTGACGCATATAAGTATGAATGGTTGCTATGAGAGATTGCAAAATTTGTTCTTTGCCTCTTTTAGTGGTCTCTTTTAGTGGTCTGTGGATTTGGACCATAAGGAGGAGTCATGACTTCATAACTCTAAACATTTGCGTTAGTTACGGTTTCTTTATGATACTCCAACCACCCCATATAACTTCCTTATCTAAACAAGAAGATAAAAATTTTGTCAGTTCTTGATCTACTAGTCACTCGATTCAGCACCAACAGATCAAGTGTGATTCCACTAGTTCATCAATTATTATTATTTTTCTTTCCTTCATAACATCTCTTTTGTTGTTCGTAGGAAAACTTACATAAAGTTAAGTTCATTTTCTCAGGATATTGTAATAGCATTGTTGTTCTTGTGCCATCCAACTTGGAGAATCCTAAGTGGTAATTGTGATGTAAGTCCTAACCATGACAATGTGATGAATGCTGGCGCAACATTACAAGTGGGGTACTGGAGAAGTTGACAAACTTACATAAAGTTAAGTTCATTTTCTCAGGATATTGTAATAGCATTGTTGCATACCAACTCAACTTTCTTGTGCCATCCAACTTGGAGAATCCTAAATGGTAATTGTGATGTAAGTCCTAACCATGACAATGTGATGAATGCTGGCGCAACATTACAAGTGGGGTACTGGAGAAGTTGACATGCAAATGCTATATTAGAGTCCATCATGAAATAGATTTCAAAATATTGTGCAAGATATCGAAAGAGAATGGGTTGAGAAACTTCATTTACTTTAAGAGCAACTAACTTCTACTTGATTTTGAGAGTATGTGCAATTGCAACTAGGTAAACAACATTTTGCATACATTACTAGGACAGAGACACAACGATACACCCTAAATAGTTATATCGTATCGAGGTAATATAATTAAGAGTTGATCATCGAGATTGAACATCTACATTCACATGTCCATATAAGATTAGTCAATAGATGATTGAAAGACAACATGAATTTTTTGTTAAATCCTATTATATATAGATCACTGCATCGAATGCAACTCGCTTGGCATGCGAGGGGATCCAATCGGCATGTTGTAAGTAAATTCTACTTCTCGAAGCAAGCTGGCGAGCAATTGTTTTAGTGATCGACTCGCGGGCCCAGATTAGCAAGAAATCAAGCGACATGATTCCAAAGATAAATCAAAATTGGGGTTTCAAGCTCCTACTAAGGATGGTTACAAACATCTTTTCCACTGTAACATTCGAGTTTCATCTGTAGCTGAGTTACGGATGTAACATCTCAGTAACATTGCACCTACAAACTATAACGACTGTTTGTGACTGGACTGGATTGCTGGAAGATCCACTGGATGCTTTTATAAAAGACACGAATTCATCTATTGCAAAACTACACATTGCATGATCTTTGCATATAAGACATTATATATGACATTGATTGGTAATCTCTTTGGTCCAAGAGCTTAGAAGCACGCCGGATCTGGACAAAGGAATGCATGCTAAGAAAAAAATCATCGCTCACATAGCATACCAAGGTCGCTGTATAGAGCAGGCATCGGTTTGTAAAGCCAGAAGTGAAGAAGGACAAATAGATGAGGATTTCTCTGAAAGATTAATTGAAGAAATAAAAAATCACCCTAAGTTATTTTTTTTCTCAAAAATGGATGATCCTGATACCCAAGCACTTGAAAACTACACCTACTTTTAAAAAACAACATGTAGAAACACACTCAATTCCTACGTATAGATATTTTTTACAAAATTCTACCCGTAGAGTTTTTACAAAAAAAACTACATGTATAAAAATTTGGCTAAAACCTACACGTCGTTTCTAGCAAAATCGGACAAAAATCACCACATAGTTTTTTGATGTTGTTTTTTGGCAAAAACCACACTGAAAAACAACATGTGGACCCAGTATTGGGGTGGTTGTGCTACTTTTCTTACAGAAATTTTTCATATTGAAATAGCTCCCAATGGCTGATTGAAACCTCGCATCTACACCCTTAGCCCATTTTCCCGTGCTGTGTGCATCGTACCCCAGATACCTGTATTCTGTTGATTCCTCTATTTCTGTCCCCATGTACCTGAAAGGTCTGTGCCTGTTCCTATGCCCGAAGATGACTATCTTGGTTTTTGCAAGGTTTACTGTCAGCCCTGTTTTTTCACAGAAGGTTTCTAGTATCTTTAGTAATCTGTGCATCCCTTTATTCTTTGTGGCCATCATGCTCAAATCATCAGCATACAAGAAGGCATTTTTGTCGTGGCATCTCCCTGAAAAACAAAGTATGAGCCTTAGGCCGAAATCACACTATAGGTCGAACCACAAAAATACGTGGCAAGGACGGTCGCCTGGTAAAACCTTAAAAAATTTGGCCTCTCTCTTGCTATCACACCTATGCCTGTCCAAAATGGACACGTCAGTTGCCACGCAATCTCAATAATCATACAAATACTTTTTGGTTTCTTCACAGCAGCGTCATTCTCACGGAGCGACTGTTCTCTAGATATCCACTTTGTTTTTGGTAAGCTAACACCTCTGGCAAATTTGCACTTCAAACTCTGGCAATTTGCACCTATTCTACAAACTATGGAAGAAGAATATGTATACTCACTCACATAACGTTAATTTTGAAGATGAGACAAGCAAGCCTCAGAACCAACAACCAACAGATCAAGATTCTTACTTGCTTCAACACCCGGGATGATTATATGCCAACATATATAATGGAGGGACATGGACACTATTACAATACAATGCACTTAAAAAATTCAATTAAGTAAACCATGAAGTTAAAGGTATTTGCATCAAGCGCAAGAGGATTGAGATCTGTAGTTCATTACTTCTGCACATATAAACATACGATCATGGGCTTCATAGCCCCGAAATGTAAATGCTTTTGAACATATGGAAGTCAGAAAGGCAACTGACTGTTGACCGTTGCTATAAATATAAAAAATGAAAGTACTAACTACAAACATGATTGTACCCTAATAAAACAAGCTATAACCAAGTCTTTCCGATGGTTTTTTTTACTCCTGATTTGGGTTGGAATTCGCCGGAAACCTCATAAGGTTTCTTGTTGAAACTTAATGTGGTTTTAGTGGAAACTTGATGCAATTTCACGAAAACTACATCAAGTTTCCGTTGAAACCGTATTAAGTTTCCATGAATACTACGTTAGGTTTCCTCCACTAAAAACCTTGTAAGGTTTCCAATATGGAAACTATATGTAGTTTACTTTTGGGAAAACTCTATAAGTTTTTAAAATAAAATGAAAGAGTCTAGGCACGTGTGTAAGATCTTGTGACACATTTGCAAGATTGTATGACAAAATTTAATCTACCCACATGAAGATCTTATTGAAGATTTGTATTCCCAAATGCATTAACGGTGTCCTTTTAGCGTGAGGAGCATGCCAACATTTTGAATTTGAAACTGCATTAGGTTTCCAAAGAAACTCAAACTACATTAGATTTCCAAAGAAACTACATTAAGTTTCCCTTGATACTACATTAGGTTTCTCATAAAGTGTGTAGTTTTTATTTGGATAGGAAACTTTATAAGGTTTCCATTTTATAAAATAAAATGGAGGAGTCTAGATACGTGTGTAAGATCTTGTGGCACATATGCAAGATTGTATGACAACATGCATTAAATGGTGTCCTCTTAGCGTAAGGAATAAGAATAAGAATAAGAATAAGAATAGTTTTTTATCGTCCACTGAGACCAATCGGCCTATGGGACCCGGAAAGAGCGCAGCAAACTTATTACTTGTCCGGGTTAAAAACCCTCACCGGGGGTTTTCGAGGGAAAACCGTGGGCGAATAAGAATGTCAAACCGCATAAGTATACATCATCATGAAATAAATATGTATGTACATGTCAAGCGCGTGCCCGAGGACATAGCTGATCTCGCATGATGCTAACATTTTGAATTTGAAGGGGAGCCTTCCTGAACATACATTTATCTTATAGATACTTGAACTTGTTTGTTTTCTCCATCTTCATTCAGAGCTCCTTGAGCATCCTTTGTTCATGCAAGTTACAGCTTATTATCAATTATTGCATGATGGAGCTAGAGTTCAACTTAGAAAGAGGATGAGGAAGATGTGCTTTCAATGGATTCAACTCTCAGAATGTAAGTGATTATGCTTTCGAGAATAGTGACGAAGATGCAGGTCTTGAGGGCTTTGTTAATGAAGAGCATAAAGTGCACGAGAACCAGCAAAATGATCCCTCAAATGAGGAAAGCTGCGTTGCATTATTTCCACCTATTCCTACAATTGTGTCAGGTGAAGGCTATGTTTTTACTGAGATATCATACAATTTAATGGTCCATTGCAACATAATTCTGTCCATCCTTCTAGCCAAGATGTGCTTGCAGCGGATCCAAACTTTCCTCTAGGTTATGTTCGTCAACATAACTCACGGATATACAGATCATGGCAAGGTGCTTGAGCTTTCAAGATAAGTTGTAAGTGGATAGACAAACAGGTCTTCTCACTCGCATGACCTTTGGAAAATGGCTATTTATCCCACCCTCATGGATGTGGAAGCAAATCATCTTCAGAGCTCATGTTGAAGGGGGTCTGCACGACATGATGAAGATACCCATGAGGTTCCCACTCATATCCTATGGCAATCTCATGTGCAATCCGCCAGAACTGACGCTGTGGTCCAAAAGCGGCCTCCAGCCTCAACCAAGTGGGTGCTCGTGCCTCTCGGCCCCTCGTAGAAGCCCATGCACTTAGGGGTACAAAGACCTGACTCATATCAAATGCTTTTCGATGTGCCTGTGGTAGGATCCCATGTCCAGCAGCTCTATCAAATACCCATCCATCTGGTGATAATTGTGCCCAATCCTGTGCAGATGGGGGGTACAGTATCACTACTCCTGCTATCTCCATATGTTGAGCATCTTCCTCTACCTGCTCAAAATCACCTCTACCTCTGCCTCTACATCTACCTCGACTCCTGCCTCTGCACCTCCCTCTTCCTCTCCCTCTCCTGCCCCTTCCACTGGGCTCGTCTGGAACCTCTGGCACACTAGACAATGGTGAGGCCTCATGTGCTGCACAATCCTATCTTGTACCTCATAAAATCGATTCTGAAGTGCCTCAAGTGAGTGTGCTCTACTCGTCGAATGTCCCATGCCATGTCTAGGTGCAAATGCACCAATTGAATCTTCTAATCCGCTGGAAAACCAAAGTGTCGGTGTAACTGAACTAGGCACCACTGGGCGTGAAAGATATGGCATAAAATTAGGCAAGGGTAGATGATGGCTCATCATAGTAGATGAAATGTCACTAAATGACAAAGTAGTATGTGGTACAGAGCCAACCATTGTAGGAAGATGTGGAAATTAAGGAAAAGTTGTTGATACGCATGGTAAAATAGAAGTGGTGGGATGGGAGGTAGGCGGCAGTGGGATTATGGAAGTGGAGGTGAGAGGCAATGGAAATGTGGAAAGGGGGTCGACATCAAGATGCGACATAGGAGTAGTGTGATGGGATATGGGAGCACTGCTATGGATAGGCACCCTCCCAATGTAAAGATCCACATCAACAGATGTACATGGAAGGAATGAAGTACTAGGACTTCGAGATGTTCCAACAAGTGTACGTGCAGGGGCCGTATAATCTCTCCCATCCTCCATAGTAGATGAAGTGGAGGGACAAACAAGTCCTAGCTATAATGCAAAATCTATCATAGCTCCTGCCTCTTGTATGCCCTGCATATTATGTTCAAGACCCAGACAACCCTCCATAATCATACCCTCTGTCACTGCATGACCTGAGTCTACTATACCATCAACTACAAAATCCTCAGCTACATCGATATCCTCACCCTTCTCAATCCTGTCGTTTGATACGTCTATATGTAATGAGTCTATTAGACCGTCATGAGCCACCTCAAGATCCTCATCCTCCTCAACATGCTCATGCACATATCTCCTCATGAGCCTAGCCTCTGTTTCTCATCTACGCATCTCTGCCCCAGCTGCATGCACATCCAATAGCCTCTGTACTTGCTCATCCGTCCACTGGCCCCTTCCCTGCGGAACAACACATGCTAGCGCTAGGGTGACAGTGTCTGCTCCATCTTACTCCACTCTACAGTCATCCGTGTGCGTGCTCTAGCCCTATACTTCCTCTCTTGCTGGCTAATCAAGTAATCTGCCTTGCTACACCGCTCTTGTCCATGCCTGCGGCTCTTCTCCCTTTCTTTTTCCCGTGTTGCACCATCTATAGGGGCATCCTCATGCCTCTTACGTGCACCTCATGCACGAGGAATCCAAGGCACCTCACTGTGCTTATCCCTCTGATGGATAGCTGCCCCTTGCATCGTCATTCCCAAATACCCCTCCCCACCATGGTCATGGGTATGAGTGCACCTATCATATATGCAAAACCACTTGTCTTGAGATGTGGCAAACTGCCCATGTATAGTCGTCGTTAGATGACGTATCTTCCATAACCCGTTATGCACAACCCTAATTCAAACACAAATATTAATGCTAAGATGAGAGGCTACTATGATCTGAAAAGGAAATTTGATAAATTTATATCCTACCCTATATACCTCTTATGATCTAAATCTATTGTAATACCTCTTATGATCTAAATATATTGTCTAGGAAAGAAGAACATTACAATACTCACACTTCATCAGCCCAGGTCATATGTTTAGATGGCATCGCTACACCATCTCCCTCTTGTTGCGAGTCTTTTGTGGCCATCCCTATGATAAAGTGCTAGAAAAATCATGTTTTAGTTATAGAAGACCATAAATATTATATATACACAATTAAACAATTGCAAATACATCCTATTAACCATATATACATTATTAAGCTATTGTAAATCGAGTGTACAATTGTTTTTTTATTTCAATATTAAGCAACAAGCTCGAATCTTAGTTTTACCCTAATATTAAGAAACAAGTTTAAATCTAAGGTAAGGTTTTCTAAATCAAAATCTATTAAAATAATAAGGTAAAGTTTTAATACAAAATCTTAAGGGGGTTGGGATTCACGCACCCGGTATCCCTGTGAAACAAAACTGAAATAGGGCAGATCGATCTCGAACTGAAATAGGGCAGAGCATCGAGGACTTTATCTACGAGGGCAGGATGCAGCTTCCCGACCCTGTAGCTATTGCCACAACAAAGAAGGAAGATTTCCGCACTCTTTCTACACTGATTTCCTTTAAAAGCAGGGATTATGACATAGCAAACAACGAACCCAGGATGCTTTCTGCTCCTCCAGACCTTCAATCTATTAGCAACAATGCTCAAGCTAGAAAAACTCAAAATGAGTTATATTGTCCAAAGGTGAGCCGTCCTCTTCCCCTTCCGGTGCCTCCAGAGTTTTCTTCGCGTTCTTGCTTCGAGATCTAGACTGGTTAATCCGAGGCTTCAAAATCGGCCAAAAGTCAATGTTTCTCTGTTTCTGTCAAACGAATGATAGGATTTTGGAGCGGATCAGGTTTGCATGCAATGTGTGCATGTTTACGACAAAAGAGCCGGCAGCGGCCAAACAAAGCACTCATGTTGAAGGATTAGATCCAGCAAGCAAAGGGAGGATCCAAATCTGCGTATATCGTTAGAATATTTTTGCAGTGCAGAATAGAACATCCAAATGAAAACAACGGATTGTGAGATGAGTAGGAACATGTTGAAAGAAATTTTGCTTGACTTAGAACTAAGGTGAAGGATAAAATTTTCTGTTAACGAACTGTAAGAAAAAACCAGCAAATAAGTTTTTGTATCTTGGTTTCTATAACTTTTTTTTTTTTTTTTTTTTTGTGCTTTCAACTCTTGCAAGTCTGAATGGGACCTGAGATCATGTGCATGTGGTCAAAAAATGGATTTGAGGCAAAAGGGCAAAACTCTCTCTAATCTCTTTTCAAAATTATTTGCCACAATTGTAGAATAGAGAATAAGTGCATGGGCAGAACAAAAGTAAGTAAGAGCCAAGGGCCAAGCAGGATTCCGGCTGGGAAGATCTACCATAGACCATTTAGTAACTCTTAGAGCAGCTACGGACTCTGTCAAGAAAACTAAGAAACCCCTTTTTGCATTATTTGTTGATTTAACACAAGCCTTTGATATGGTATGAAGAGAGAATCTGTGGGGCAGAATGGAAAAGCTAAGGATCCAATCAAACATGAGAAACGCAGTTGCTCGCCTTTATGAAAAAGTCTTGATCCAGCTATCTTCGGGTTGCAGCGAAACAGATCTTGGCTACACCTGAGCCACAAGCCGCATCAATTACACCTTCCGCCTCTACCCTCGGAATCCTTGATTCCCCCACGATGTTGAGAGCCTTCCTAAGACTCTGTAAGATGCAAGCAATAAGCAAAAATGCTTCAGAATAGTTTCCTGTGGCAAAACCGTGCCCTCTGCTTCAAATCTGTCAGATTTTTATAGTCCACCAAATGGGCATTGGAATGGCTTGATGGAAAGCCAACAGGCCGAATTGAGGATTCGGCCCATCTCCCAGCCATCTAGATCCCTTCAGGACCTGAATCGATTGCATGAAAGTCCTCTCCGGAATCGAACCCTAATTCCCCGGAGGAGGAGGGCACTTGAAGGGCGCTGGAGGGGCGCGCCCTTCACAGCCCTTCATGCCCTTCAACTCTGATTTTGTCGTTTTCTCCAGCCTGGTTTTGCTCGATCCGTGCTTATTCCACGCATGATCTTGAGCTGCAGCAGCCACCATTGGAAGCGCCATCTCAAGACCGATCTGGAGCACCATCTCTTGATGGATTTGACGAAGTCTAGCTCAAGTTATTGAGTTTTGAAGATTCGGCCAAGAAGGGGGCTGATACAGCAGATTTCCAGCAGGTTTTGAAGGAGAATAGGTGATGGGGAAGCAGATTTGCCATGAAAAACAGGGGTAGGAACTTCAAGGAGGTGCCCAAGATCATTTTCCCCTCATTGGAGCTCGGATTTTGGCTTAGAAGGGGTCGGTTTTGTCAATCTTTGCCACCAAACGAGGCTTTTGTAAGTCCCATTGGTCAATCTTGAGGGGGAGGGGGGCTGAATGGGCAGTTTTGTGGATGCTATACACTAAGAAGAAGGGCGCCGAGACCGGATTTGGCAAGATTCAAGTTTATGTGTGGAGCAAAGGGTCTTGTGGGGCTGAAAACACAAGAAATCAGGCTTGTTTTCAAAGATTTTTGAGCTACATTGTAAGGTATGAACTTCATTGAAGAATAGATGATAAAATAGCTTCAAGTTTCCTCTCTATTCTTGCTGAAATTCGGTTCTAGAGTCTCTCCACTACAAGGTTGGTTGTATCCCGTAATATTGTATCCTTGGGAGGGATTTTTGTGGATCTAGAGACTTAAGGTGGCAACAATGGAACTAGTCAAAAGCACGTTTGGTTACTTTGCTTAGGAATTTAGTTGGTATAATAATTTGAGCCGTTTTAGCAATGCAATGTTTTATAATATCACTTCCATGACCGCATAATTATATTATCTCTATTCCTCAAGAGTATTGCCATGTCCTGTGATGAATAATGAAAAATACGAGAGGAATTCCATAAATGAATTTGTTCAAAGCAAAGGCTCCCAACTTCCAAACCGCCATGGACTTTGCATGCATTCAAAAAACTAGTCCAGCCATAACATTAGTTGGCGGAACTATTTTGGAGTAGGTTCTACGCCTATTTAGGAATCCCGTACATCCTAAAACATCGGCAAAAAACTAGCGTTATGGAATGCGGATGGCACAATGCCGCAATAATCTTTCATATACTTTAGGTACTAATGGCCTTCATCCACTAGGCACGGACCGATCGATCGACATAATCGAATCTTGATGGCACAATGCCGCAATAATCTTTCATATACTTTAGGTACTAATGGCCTTCATCCACTAGGCCCCGACCGACGCGACGCATAATCGAATCTTCGCTAAATGACACTTCATCTTGCCTTATACCCTCTTGTTGCATCCTTTCAAAGCATTTCAGGCCCAAAATACCAGCTCAATGTTATGCATATCCTCCAATAATTGCACTCCAAGAAACTACATTCGTAACGAATTTTATAGAATGTCTTTTGTGCCTCCTCTAAACTTCCACTTTTACCATACATATCTATTAAGGTGTTACCAATAATGTCTGAATATGCTTCTTGAATATGCTTCTGTTTCAATTATATGAACATGAATTAGCTTTCCATACTCTAATGCATGTATAATTGCACATGATTTTAAGACATTCAAAAAGGTGATCTCATTTGGTGTAATATCTTCATTTTGCATCGATGCAAAGCATTCTATAGCTAGTATACCCATTCCCTGATAAGTATATCCTGCTTTCAGTACATTCCATGACCAAGTACTTCATAAAAGAGTACTAAAAACTTGCATAAAACAAAACCATCATCTAAGTCTGTTCAAAACAACGAATGCCAGTTCCTGTGATAGCATACGACATTTTTGAGTTGGACGAAATCAGGAATGGAAATGGCAATTCCGGTCAAACATGGATAAAAAAGTGCCCTAACTTGATCAGAACATCAGCTTGCAGTCGAGCAAAGAGCTATATGCCAAGATAAGAAGTTAATTGTGCCTTACGCCCAACAAAGACAAGTGAATAACCACGTTATGGAATGCTTGAGCAAGTTGTCGTTGCATAGAATTCAATGCTTAGCAAATGTAAACTACAAGAGATGTGTATGCGTGCAGATGATTGCAGTACAGTATCAGGCCTTACTAATTAAGCAATGCCCATAAACTTGTGGATAGGGGCAATATTAAATAGTCCAATGCATACCTCCATCTGCAAAGATAATACAGAAGCCATTGCTTGCGTATACGATACGGACAACAGTGTTAAATCACATTCTGCTCATTGTATTTGCATGATTCTGGATTCCACTCCTTTCCTAAGATTGGCACGCGAATGAACAGAACAAAAATAATTGTCATACATACAACATCAAATCGGTTCTGCAGTTTGCTAGCCCAAAATCATCATCATATGCACGGGGCTGACAGGGTGGCTCCTTCTTGGTCTCATGCTGTGCTAATTTAATGAGTTGTTCTTCTGCTAACTTGATGAATTGCTCCTTCAGGACTACAAAACAATAGAATAAATGCCTTAACATGGCATTCATGAAGTATTGATGACGTCATTGTTGCTTAAACAAATTGTTAATAATGACAATAAGCGTGGTACAATGGGCATGTTCTAGTGTACCTATGCAGCATATATTTACAATTGTAACATATATATATAATTGAGATTGAAAATTGCACTCAAAATTGAGTACAACACCTCCTTTTATCACAAATTTCGTATCCCTTGCCACTTATTCCTGATACTTTTTATAATGAACAAAGGATTTCTGTCTTTGGCTTCAATAGAAGGTCTCCGAAGAGGGAAAAGCTTTTTCGACGTAACTGTATGTATGTTGGGCTAGATATCAAGATGGTACCAAAAGCTCATGGGCATATATTCAGTCAATGTTTAAAGAATCTAGGAATACTAAGAGCTAAGCTGCAAGGCTCGTTCAAAGAATCCATGTCCATGCCAGGACAGAACCTGCTGTAAGTCCAGCCATTAGGAATACCACCATGATTATACCAGTGGTCTCTATTTCTCGAGATGAAACAACTTGTGGTGCCTTAATCATCACTGCGCTTGTCAAGTAGCCATTTGTAATTCCCAGTAAGGAAGTCAATGTGAAGATGGCAAGCTCTGTCCTCAAGAAATGAGGTCCATGTAAGCATCCAGCAAAAATGGGAATAAATAGCACCCGAATCACACAACTCCAGAGAAGTATAGATGATTTTTGAATGAGACAGCAGGCAGTAAATGATTTTCCAACCAAGTCACCAATGTTGTAGCATGTCACTAGCAAAACAGGATACCAGTCGCCTAGATAAGCTGAATGTACATCTTCAGTGACAGCACCAGGGAAGATGGTCAAAGTTGTAACATATATGAGTACTAGACACAAGGCTAAACCTTGAGTTTTCTTTAACACCTCCAAGTAACTTACTGGTTGGAAAACTTCAAAACTATCTGGAACACTAGAGGTTTTTAAACTATCAAGGTCTCCAGGCATATATTGGGCAACTTCTTCATTCAATAAATGTGCTGATTCTGGTATTAGATATCTCTGAGATTTGTAATAACGCATGACTGGTAATCTGTCAACAAAGTTGTAGGATACAATACAAATAATCATAAATCCAATGCCTACAAAGAAGTACAAATTGGCGCTTCTTTTGAGTCCTTCATTATTGGGGAGAGCAGCTTTTGTAAGAATGCGCAAGAAAGACACCAAGACACCTGCCAGTAATCTAACATATACGAGTTAAGACTTAATTCCAGAAACATTTACGTTCATATGATACCACACTTGTCCATTCTTATCCTAAGAGAGGCAGGGCCACCTCCAACATAGTGTAGGAAAACTCATTTACAGAAGGAACATTGGAACTAAAAGTATATATTCTAATTGACATATGGTTAAAACCATAATTTGACAAAATCCAAGAATGAGAGCAAGGAAATGAACTTACCAGAACCTGCAGTCCCCGCGACAAGAGCCTGCATGTAACGATTTGGCAACCCTCCTGCAAAACCAACAAGGCTACCCTGCACCAAAGCATCCCCAACTCCTGTCAAAGCTGCAGCTGCAATAGTGATTCCCAGAGTTGTAGTTGTACCATGTCCAGCTTTGATAAATAATCCATCCATAAGTGGGATTGAAATGGTGCATAGCAGATACATAAAAGACCAACATTGATGCGGATCTTTGGACTATAATAGCGCCCATATACAATTAGGTAAAGAAGGAAAATGAAGGCAGGTGAGTAAAGATACGAACCAGATGAACCAGTATACCTTTTTCTTCTGCACCAGATGAACCAAAAAGCTGGAGTTAGATCCTTAGCAAACATTCCAACAATTAAAAGACAAAATGAAATCTGGGTCTTCCAGGTCGCAAGCACAAAGTGGTAAAAATAGGCTTAAATCATAAAGCTATGAGTATTCTATGAGCTACATGCTGCAGCGGCAGGGAAGAACATACTGAACGGAATGAAAGGTTGTTGTGCTTGTTTGTTGGAGGAAAAAAAAAAATGTAAGAACAGACCTGCTTGATTTTGCCGATTAAAGGCCTCCATTATGCAAAGGGAGCTTCCATTAAAGGCCTCCATTATGCCGATTAAAGGCCTCCATTATGCATGTCGAAAGAAGACGGACCTTGCCCATAGCAGTCCATAGCCATGCTCGATTCCGGCATTTTTATGGTGCCACCAATGCTGTGGTCAGTTATGGAGGATGATTGCGTGTGGCTCGGATCCGGCACATCGAAAGCGAAGTGGTTCGAAAGAGAAAAACCGAGCCAATTGTTGGAGCTCCTCATACCAAGATTAAATGCCTTGATTGGCAGAACAGAAAAAAAAAACCCCTGGCCGGTTACACAGCAGGCTATATCAGAGATACCACAGGCCGATCAAATCCCTGCAACACCAAAAAGGTTAGATGGAGAGGATGAGCAAATCTGGCAACAAAGGCATCCATGCTCTTAAAATCAATAGAAGAACATTAATCCATTATAGAAGAACATCCGCCATGCCAACGGCTAGCACATCCGCCATGCACAAAACAGAGTCGGTCGAAAAGAGCAGATAAGAATAGACGAAAAGGAAAAAGAATAACTTCCCAAGCCCCTGAACACGCTCGAATTTTCATGTATTTTTTCACCGTAGATGGAATCAAACGGTTGGAATAGCATCCACTTGCAAAAAAATCCCACTTGGCGTCAACGTGGATACTCTAAAATTGCTTGAAAGTGTCAACTTGTGTTTGTGCAAACGTGCTAAAAAAAACTAGCAAGAGGCACACCAGAAGGCTTTAGCAAGGTAAGACTTGTTAGGTTTTTATTTAGGTTGGTATCACAGTGTCTTAATAGAGCTAAGTCTAATCTGATTAAAGCAAGAAATGGCATGATAAGACTGTGGTCGTAAGAAATTGTATTCTACAATATTATTTTAATATATTACTAGAAACGTGTGCCCGGCGATGCCGGGCATTAGTCGTGGACGTGTGGAATGGGTGATTAATATAGTTTCTAGGTGAAATAAAAATGTTTGCACTTAATCTTGTAGATGTGTTGGAGTGCCAAATGTGAAGATTTAGGTTTTAAGCTAGTCGTGGCATGTAGAATGAGTTACTATAGTTTATAGGTGGAATAAAAACGTGTCAATATATTTTTTGCATTAAATTTCCATCATTTCATTCATATAGAGTTTTTTGGGTAACATACATTCCCTTTAGAGCCTTTTCTTACATAGAAAGTTTTAAGCCTAAGATCTTGAGACAATAGTAACAATACACGGTCTCAGACATTGTGTAACAACATAACGGAACTTGGGACATCAAAATACGTAACATTTATGAAATGTTAGGGAGGTTAAATATGAAACATATAAGGTTATTGAAAACATATGCCACTTTGAAATATGCATCACATTTATCTCTACTGTTAGAAAAAGGTGGTGTCTCATATCCCCAATGTTTAGAAAGGAATGTCTCTTAGTGAGTGGCGATGTCTCAATCACCAATGTTGAGATGGATGTCTCTTAATAAGTAGCTTGGAAAAATATCATATCATGATTGAAGAATCTATAATGTTACACCACATTCATGTGTTGGTAATTGGTGGGAATAATGTGCAAGGGTAAAAACTCTAGCCAAGAAGCTCAATTGGAATCTATACATTGCACATGTACCACAAATTGCAAGCGGTCTAATTATAATGTGCAAATTTAAAATTTCATTGGCTTGTAGTCCAAAAGTAGCAATTTCGGCCCCCATCAGTTTTATGTAGTTGTAGTTGTATGTGTAACAATTGCTTGAATTTGTATCTCAATTTGGAAACAATAAGTGTTAATAAAGTTGTGCATAACATTATCAATTATCCATAAACATGCCTAGAGCAATTTGCTTGCTCCCAACCCGTCTAATTGTATTTGATAAATATATTGATTCGCCACACATTGTCCAAAATAATATTCATCCACTTCTGCAACTGTAGCATGCCCGTTAAAATACAACAAAATGCATGTGTTTGCAAATCAAGAGGAAGGCACAAATTCATATGGTAAACCTGTGGCAAACAATGGCATACGTTGGACAACATAGAATTATATTTGGCACCCATTGGACCACCATATACAATTACATTAAAAAATGTCCACAAGAGCATTTGCTACTGCTGCATCAAACTGGAAACCCTTTTTGATAATTTGCAAACACTTGTGCATGTCATCCAATTATATGAGACAACCCTAGGATGATAAAACTGCCTTGTTTTAATATAAATACAATGATGTGCAATGGTTGCATGATGGGTAACGGAAATAGAAGGTAACGCAATGCTGCATCAAACATCTCCTCCGCCTGCCTTCCAAAGCAATGCTGCATCAAATATCTCCTCCGCCTGCCTTCCAAAGTATCTATAATCGCGACAAACAAATTTGCCTTTGTCATGATCAAGATCAGAAGTTCTCAGACATTAGGTAAGAAAGGGTGTTTTGACAAAGAACTTCACAAAAACAATTGACCAGACACGGTAGTCAATTTCTCCTAGGATGATTCAAACTAGAACAATTCTGCAGCCAACATGATACAAGATGTGAAAAAGGTTCACCATAGGCGTAAAACCCAAATTGCCAAAAAGAAGATAGATCGGGCTTCATGTGTTAGAATTCTCGCGAATGCCATACACTCTACAAGTAGCAACAAGATACAACATGAACTTGCAAAGCCCGGCCAATCCATGATTAGTTATATAAAACAATAAATGACCGCTGAGATTTTCCAAGCTACCGGTAAAAACAATTGAAGAGAAAGGGAGGTTCGAGAAAGGGAGGTTCAATACGTACATGTATTCTAGCATCTTCTTATATGAATCAACATTCGGATCATGCTCTTCAAGAACTTGAAGCAAATACTGGCATCTAAATCTCATTCCCTCCACCGTAACGCATATATCGGCATGATCCTCTTAGAGATTTGCCGATTTGGGTACCAAAAAATCGCCATAGCCATGGAAGCCCAAAGCTCTACCGAAATAGCTCATATGATTATATGGTCGAGACGAAGGATCCACCATACCCTAGATTATCACCGCTTATATTTGCAAAATAGTAATATGAGATGCCTTCTAAGTTATAATGGGCGAAGGCATTTCATTGCCTTTGAAAGATCTACGCCCGTAAGTCGGTCATTCTTTTGGTGCCTTGACAAGATAAATATAAACTCTATGGAGAGTAGAGAACTCATAGGAAAACTCTATAATAAACCTTAGGCATTGGAGCTTTCGCGATGGTAAAGGTAACGATGTATACAAACCGTTAGCTCATAAGTCGATCCTTCAAATCGGACAATGTAAACAAACGCATTCCTATCGAATAGGAAAAATCCAAATGATCCATTGCCATTTACAAAGTAAGACCAACCTCTTATCTTCTTGCCAACATCGAGTAGTAAACATCAGGTCCTTTTGGCCATAGTCGCTGGTTTACCAAGGACCCTTGATCTACCCCGCAATACATTAGACGGGTCAACATGTGAAAAAAATGTTCACATTGGGGTTACGTTCTCGATAATACATGCCATCCAACCGGTCCTCAGAAACATCAACGCTTTAAATTTTTCGGCATTATATATATGTGATTTAATGGCTGGTAGAAATGATCTATGGCCAAACGGAATGCCGCTATAGCCGATGAAGAAAAACCGGCCGCAAATTTGTTGGTGCTTGGATCCGCTCAACCATACATAACTTGAAACCCTAACTCAAGAGGAATTGGCCCGGTACACTCTGAAATTCGCAAGTTACTTTGGAGGAAATGATGTAAGAATCCCTAAGAAGGCAAAATCGGGATGTGCCTTGATGATTTGGACTGATTCTATGGCCCGAGGGTCGGATTCATGAGTCCGCAGTGCCCTCTAACCTCGAGACGTTAGGTTTAAAAGAAAATAAAAATAAACAGTTAGTTTGAAATAGTTAAATGGAGTTAACACATGGGGATTTAAAAAAACTCGGTCATGCCCTAATCCACACAACCCTAAAAAACCCTAAAACTAATAGAGGATATTCACCACAGGATTTGCCCCCTTCTCTAAAATCAACGGCTTACAAAAGGGTGCACTCTAGAAATACTATTTAGTACACTTGGATGAATACGGCCACCAAATCATATGAAAACCTTAGAGAAAACAGTACAAAAACACAAAAAAAACCCCCTGTTATAATGCTACATATTCTTTAGTCTACACTTGATGACTGTTTAGTGAGGATCTCTCTCATGTGTAAATAATCTAACAGTTACATTAATATAAAAGGGCAACATATAAGCATAGAGTTGCAGATGCCCCAAAATATGCCACCAAGTCCTAAAAGAAAGGTGTTGCCCCTCGGCATAACAAAAGTTAGAGATTAAATACTGGACATCTTTGCATTGGCCTGACATCTGCAAGAATCGAAATGTGCATACAAAAGAACCCAATCACAATCATATCCACCCCTTGAAGAATCTTTGCACAAAATTCATATTCTCCAAATGGATATGCTGCACACATTTGACAGTATTGTACAGGCATGCAGATGTTCTATATTAGCTGAAAACTTGGATATGCCCTAACTTGTATAAACAACAAACATTAATTGATTGTCAGATCCAGACATACCACCTACTTCATCTATATAATTCCTACACATGATGGCAAATTAATATGAAGGCACAAATTCATAGGGTAAGCCTGTGGCTAACATGGTATACATTGGGCTACATACAATTCTAGCAGTGTATAAATCTTCAAGAAAGTTTCCGTTGAATCTAGTATTTGTATTGTAGGCCACCTTGACTTGATTACTGCGCAACTTTTAAGTCTACAATCAAGCATGCTCTCATTAGGTGGATTCAGTCACCATTACAAATCCAATGGACCTCGGCTATTTGCAACTGCATTCATATCAACAGCTCCTTTATTCTTTAGTCTACACTTGATGACTGTTTAGTGAGGATCTCTCTCATGTGTAAATAATCTAACAGTTACATTAATATAAAAGGGCAACATATAAGCATAGAGTTGCAGATGCCCCAAAATATGCCACCAAGTCCTAAAAGAAAGGTGTTGCCCCCAAGATAACAAAAGTTAGAGATTAAATATCGGACATCTTTGCATTGGCCTGACATCTGCAAGAATCGAAATGTGCATACAAAAGAACCCAATCACAATCATATCCACCCCTTGAAGAATCTTTGCACAAAATTCATATCCTCCAAATGGATATGTCGCATTTACACATTTGACAAAAAAAAAAGTTCATGTAATGCAAACTTTTATTGTACGTGCATGCAGATGTTCTATATTAGCTGAAAAACTTGATATGCCCTAACTTGTGTAAACAACAAACATTAATTGATTGTCGATCCGCACATACCACCTACTTCATCTATATAATTCCTACTTCATCTTCTTTTCAAAGAAACAATTTACCAGAACCCGTAATACAAAGAAGAACAGAGGCGTCGTGGATCAATTATATCTTTGTACAAAACTTGTCGCGATAAACAAAGAATGTAAAATATGCCATTGTTATTTCAAAAAACGTAAAAAATATGCCATTGTTATTTCAAAACAAAGAATGTAAAATAGGTTCATTCTCCATACAACTTGCAAAAGTTAAAATGAAGAAGGATAAACTACCTAAAAACCTCAGATATGGATGGTATAGACATATATAAAAAACCTATTTTGAATGATGTCCCTATAATGTTTCAATGAAAATTTCTAATTTTAATCTCTCAAGGACACTACTCGCCAAGTATGTTTCTTTTACTTTTATGTTATTATTACAAATAAAAGTGTTCTCGCAAAATGGTTCAGATTCCAATTTCGAAAGCACAAAAAATATGTCCAAGACATGTAAGATGTCATAACAATGGCAAGCCGATTAGAAGTATTAGACTAAATCTAGAAAAAAGGAGTACCTTGCAAGATATATTAAAAATTCAAGTCTAGCCAAGCAATGGACGTGCACATAAGCTAGACAAACATGTCAAATCAGAAATAGGATAGAAATACCAATTCATAGACAAATATATTGCAAGAACAGCCCTATAAACCTAATGCAAATGCCATATGATAAAGGCCCTGTGGTTTGCCTCAACCATGTGCTCTTGGGACCGCAGATCGCGGCCTCAGAAATACACGCTAAGAGAAGGCAAAGGCAAAACACTTGAAAATCAACCCTAAAGGAAAAAAAAGACTTTACATGAAGCTCCAAACCGCTATCTAGGCGCTAACAACTGACGCTAACAATAACTGAGAGGCATGCGCTTTGCGCCATTTGAACAAATTTCTATGCAGCGGCCTCCCCAGATTTTAAAATAAACAGAGCTTCCAAGCTGGAAAAAGAGCTACATGACTTTAAATATGAATCGACTATCTTATGCGTGCCATCCTCCGTGAGAGCCATAATCAATAGCGAGACTTAGAAAACCTCTCGCCAAAAACATTCACCGACCGCACTTACGTAAACCCTCAGCCAGTAAAAAAAAAGCATTAGAATTTGACACTCATTAGAATTTGACGCCATCCATGAACAAATCTTAAGCTCAATGCGCTTACGACACAACCAACATCCTCAAACCTCTTCTAAAGGAAGCCCCGCACAAAAAGCACTTTCCATACGCAATCATCGAGATAAGCTACGGAGAAAACATAAACCAATGCCGGGAAGGTCGACATTGGCGCTCAAGCCCGGATTTACACTTTTACATATCGTGGAAGATTTGCCTACTCCATTTTTTGATCTTTTGAACTTGTTGGCGAGGGTAAAACCGCGCGCAGAGCCCGCACCCAATGCATTGTCGTCATTTCCTTGCCGCCTCAAATCCTTTGCTCGCTTGTCGCCTTTGCCTTGCTTGCACCGCTTTTTGCCTTGTTGCCTTGCTGCCCTTTGCTTGTTGCCTCCGCGCCTTCCTATAAATCAAAACTCTAAATGCATCGTGGAAATCGGATACATTATTGCGGATAGCTGATAAACACAGAGATGACAACTTTATTACTTAATGCCTCTTCCACATGTGCAGAGGGAGCTTATGTTCTGCATGTGCTTTGCAACACCTTGGCATAGAGGAGCTCCCCAAGAGCCGCTTAACCCGGTTGAGCTCTCGGACATCCACGCTTTACTTATCCTTTTAGTGAAGAAGGATAAAACGCCACCACATACCGTAAAAAAGAAAACAGAAAAATGTGCAAAGAATGGAAGAAGAAAACCGATTCAATGCTAACCTCGCCGCTACTCGAAATAGAAGAGCTAATACCCAGCTTGAAAACGATTTAACCGTGGAAATGTGGGCAACATAGAAGGAGCCCCATTCAGCCTCAAAGAGATATAGCCAGCCATGGAAATAGGGGAAAATATAAGCAACTCACTCACGGCAGATCGTGAACAAATAATACATACATCCGACACCGATTGTAATACAAAGCAACGTTGAACACGTTTTTCTTGGACCAAACCTCCGGAGCTGCCATAGCCAAGAAAAATAGAGGTCCAACTTCTTGAGCCAATGAGATGATGAAGGCTATAGGCAAGTCCGGCAGCGGAGGGCGCTTCGCCAAAAGATTCGCGGAGGAATACCGTGATCCGTAAGAGGAAGATGAAAAATTCAATGGTGGCGCTCGAAGTTCAAAAATCTTGGCATTCGGGCCGCCATCTATAATCCCGCAAGTGGGAACGAACCGGAAGGGAACGCCGCATGCGGCGAAGATGCAAATTTTCCCTTATAACGGAACCCAACAACATCCCAAAATAAAAAGAAGATAAATTTTTCCCCTTCGCATGGTGAACCAATATTTCTTGAGTTGCTAGAGTTGAGTTAAGATTGTTGTAGCCATGTTGGATGGCTTGGTGCATTTGAATTTGATTTTTTTATTTTATTTTATGTGTTTTTGTTTGCGAGGTTGGGGTATGGATAATCTCGAAGTAGTAATCAAATGGTTTGTATTTGCAAACATCTGGGGCCATGGTGTTTGGATTTTTTTTTTTTTTTGTTGGTAAATCCTTTTGCTTTTAAGTCTCGTTTGGCCTATATATCATAGTTGGGGCCATTTGTTGTTTGGATTTTTTTTTTGTGTTGGTAAATCCTTTGCTTTAAGTTTCTCGTTTGGCATATATACTTCTTCATAGTTGGTCTGTTGTAATTTGTTTTTATTCTTTTTGGCTTTTATCTAATTGAACATTTGGAATTTTGTTTCAGTTGTTATTAAACAATATCATTTGACACATGAAGACTAGAAACAATACGGTCGAATAAAAACTTGACAAAAACATAAGTGTTCAGGATGTGATATTTTCAGCTCGATTCTTAGAAACCTACATCTAAGGATACTGCTCGCTCTATGAGATGCCATATTACAAATATCTAATGCAAAAGTTCCAAGGCAATTTCCTTTGCAATCAAAATTCACAAGTTATGCTCATTTTTGTTACCTATATATACAAACATGTTGCAATGGTATCGATGACATTATACTAGAAGCTGGTGATTCATTACTCATGGTTTCCTATAAAACAAAGGTCATACTAAAGCATCACAACAATTTTAAATTTTTGCCCTTATAGATAAGGTATGTCCCAATACACAACCATTGCCAGATACACAACCATTGCCAGATGAATCCGAAGTTTTTGACATAGGTATTTAGTGACGGTTTGTACAGTCACTCGTTTATGTCATTCAGACTTGATGTACAAAATTTTGGATCCTAGAGAAAAAATGTGTCTGCAACAATGAATTAGAATAAACAAACAATGTGCTGAAATATTAAATATACAAGCATCATTTTAATACAAGTACCTTGTCAAAAGGTTTGCACATCTCCCCAATAATAAAAGCAAATAAGAAGACTTTGCAGATCCCACTGCTTATAAACTCACAAAAGTCTTGCCTTCGCCCCAATGATTATGTTACGCTGGTAAGCTCATTTCGTGGCATTGAAGAGCAAGCTTAGTGAATATAGGCCATCTTCGGCATCAACAAGCATTGTTGTGATAAAACAACAGAGGAACTCAAGTTTCTATGAAACTGCGGCAAATGTGGATGGAATACAATAAAATGTCAAACCTCTTATGAATAAAATAATGCCTGATCAGAATGTAATGCCCAAAGTTATGAAAAGATCAAACATAATAATTGACTAAGAATTCTATAAAGGAAGGAGGTACTTATTTGCCACAGCTTGGCATGTGAGACACTTTCGTATATGCACTCTTATTTTTAATATTCTTTGAGCTGGAAAACAAATCCACTAGACCAATAGCGAGCCTAATATCATTCACGATCAAAACAAATTGGACTTCCATAAGCAAAGACATATATACGCTCTTTATTGCAACATCACGAAATGATAATAATTGATTAAGATATACCTAAGAAGGAAATGGCAGTTGAAGGAGCATTAGTAACCACAATAGAGATACGAATCTCAGATTTTCAGATAGAATTTTTGGTTGTGCAACACATCAGCAGCAAGACATGTAGATCAAAATGTGGATTAGCTACCATTGTTGTCGTAAATATTCAGCTCAAATTCTCACTAGAGCACTATAGTATGCAATGTATCAAGTGCCCAACATCGTAGCAAAGGGTCAAATTCCAATAATTAATGTGAAAGACTCATAGTCATATGCTTATGTGTTGACGAATTAAAAGCCATAAACTGTATAATTGCCATATAAGGGCTAGCACTAGAGAAATTATCACTCAGGCCCTGTTTATCAAGGCCATGTTTATCAGATGGAACTTTTGATCATGCAGAGATTGCAACCAGAGGTTTTCACTAAACAATGCATTGCACATGCCTTTGCAGCTAGAAGTGACGCCACCACATCTAAACATCAATTTACACCAATCTAGCAAACTCTGGAAAATGGCATGCCCAGGTAAATCACGTCTCAAATGCCAGGACGTCATTATTCTGTGATGCCAGGAACTATGATCTTGAATATGATCTTAATTAAGGCTGGGTAAAGCTACGATAGATAGAAGCCAAGAAAGCCCTAAAATTTGCTGTCTCAACCTAAAAATAGAACTTTGAGCATTAAGGCCACATCTGGAACAAAAATAGACAACTTAATTAGGAATTATCACTCAGGCCCTAAGGCCCCGTTTATGAGATAAAACTTTTAATCATGTCATGTAGAGGTTCTTACTAAAGAATGCATTGCAGATCCCTTTGCAACCAGAGGTAGGTAAATGACGTGTCAAATGCCAGGACGTCATTATTCTGTGATGCCGGGAACTATGATCTTGAATATGATCTTAATTAAGGCTGGATAAAGCTACGATAAATACAAGCTACTGCTGCATCAACCAAGCAAAGAAGACGGAAGACCGTGATGCAATGTCTGCTTCAAATGTCATGCTGTTGATTAGGGTCTCTGTCTCACCAAGCCATAGTGCCCGTCCAAGCAGGTCAACCATGCAGCAGCAGTCTTCATGTGCCAACTCCAGGCCCATGGAAACAAAAAGATGCGAACCACAATTCTGGAGCCCAGCATGATTGCAGGCAGAAAGAATGCTACTAAGGGTAACTTCATCTGGCATTATTCCATCCAACAGCATCTGCTACAAGATCTGAAATGCCTCTTTCACATATCCACGTTGGGTATATGCTGCAACTATAGTGTTACATGAAACAACATCCTTCTTAGGCATTTTGGCAAATCAGTTGCATGCTTGAGACTTCCGCATTTAGCATACATATTGATTAGACAATTTTGTAGAGTCATGTCCGATGCAAGGTCACTTAGAGCAGTATTTTTAACACATGCATCAAGAATGGTCACAAATGTTATTCTATCTGGTTTCATACCTTTCTGCATCATTTGTTAAAAATAAGATAGCTAGCTTAAAATGCCCATTGTAGGCAAAAGACATAATCATTATTGTCTAGATAATTACATTACGTTGAGGCATTTGTTCAAATAACTAGAGGGCATGCATAATCTGTTCATGCTGGGCATAAGCAGCAGTAATGGTATTCCATGAGTTCTTCATGAGTGAGTTCTTCATCGGCTTTCAAACTAGTGCCACATGTTACTTCATCAGAAACATCGTTTATGTATAATAGATGACATTTTGAATGGAGATTTGATGCAACCGTCCATTTCCATATTTTTGGATCGAAAGCACGGGAATTGAAGGAAGAGTTAGAACTGTAAGAGGCGGTTGCCAAGCTAGAAATAAGCGCAGGATTTTAAAATGAACTAGATATACAACTGGAAGCATGACAGACACAAGTTCTACAAGTAGAAATGATGATGGGTTTGTCTTTCTGGCAAAGCGTGACCCCTGCCATCTCTGCGTCCACATCCCAGACAGGGTTTGTTTTATGGAAACAACCAAAAGCAGTAATTTCTCTTATGGATCATGATATTTCAAACAAAACACATGTCAAAGGTCTGCAGCAAATCTCAAAGCTATGGATTGCGATATTTCAAACAGAGCCCACGCCAAAAGTCTGCAGCAAATCTCAAAGCTATGGCTATTGCAAATCGAGCCACAACAAAGATGAAGCAATAGCACAAGCTCAACGCAAATGTAAATGCCTTTCTCAGCCAGCAAATGCTCACCCTATAGACAGGGCAAAGATGATGGTCAGTGGAAGATACATAGCAACTGGCAGAAATGTGATTTAGCAGGCAATTTCACCCCAGTGGTTTCAGAAGAGTATGGGTAAAAAGGTACATCATTTCTCTATGCAATACTTCCAGTCCTTATATATGACAGCAAAGAAGTTCACAATTTGTTTAAATCCGTGATTGTATCATGCAATCTTTTCCAGCAAGCGTTACAGGCAAAGATTGACACCGTGCTATGCAACTTGAGATGAAAAAAGAAACTAGCCTAGAAAACAATCCATACTGCCATATCGAAGTCATGTCCGAAAAAAGGCCATAATTATGTCTGTAAGAAACTAAGCTGGAAAATATATGGAAATAACATAGAAATATCTGTACAATCTATGGGGCCTAATCCGACTGATTAAGAAGCTTGTTTGATGTCTGACATCTAGATATGTTGAATCTAGTTCTTCTTTGATAAAACTCGAATCTATATAAAGATTAGAGATTGCTTCCAAAAAATCAGAAGCACTGCAAACTCCTTGCTAAAGCGGTTTCCGACGTCTACAAGTCTGGCATGATTCCACTGGAGGAAACGGAAAGAAAAGCACGAAAAATCCAACTTTTTACTTGGGTAATATTCTTAGCGAAAAATGCCGCTACTATCCCAGGTTCTGGCAGAGGCCCGCTTCCTCTTGCAACCAAGCAATCTCAGATATGGGAACAAAAACAACACATTCCAAGATAAGATACTCAGATCGAAAATAGCTTCCAAAGAATAACAAGAGTTCTAGATTATGGGAAAGATGCAAATACCCCTGAGGATACACCAAATGCTGTTATTACATGGGCTTTAAAAAAGAAAAAGGGAAACGACATGCACTGACCTGATCTCCATTGTTGCTCTGCACCTATTGTCAATATAGCTACTTGTGAGTTGACTCATAGCCTACCATTATTTACTGAAACTTTAGTCCTGATTATTTCGTTCAAGGGAACTTATCACGTGCTAAAGCAAAGTAGCAGGCCACAAAAGAACAATCTGAAGCAGAACCGAAATAGAATATGATGCCCAAACGTATCACACTAGCTTTTCAGTTTAACAAAATAGATCCATGTTTGATGAGAAATGGCTTGAGTCACAAAAAGACTAAGATTCTTGCAAGGCAGACATCTTCTAGACAAGCTTATAAAAGAGAAAGACAGTTCAAACGAAGCACGATACTGAATGCAAGCAAAAGATAAGCAAGGTTCGTTCCAAATTGTCAAGAAACTAAAATGTTCTCAGGCATCTGCAATGAAACGAAATGGAACAAATAATACAACTTTAGAACATCTAGCAAAGAATTAATATGCAAGAGTGAAAGCGTAAAAAGAAAAAGAAAATACGGATTCTAGTGAAACAAGAAGATTACATCAGGCAATCTTGTTAAAAAAAAGCACTCAAGTACAATACGGTGAGCGCCATAGTCCAAAGACCGTGAGGGTGCTATGCCACACCAAGCCGGGCGCTAAGCACCATGGTCGCAGAGCGCCATCACCGCACTCGGCAAAGAGAAGAGAAAAGAAAAAGAAAATTACCGTAATGGTCGGCCTCTATGCTTCTTTCCTGAGAGCGAAATCAATAGCACAAGCAAGCTCGATGATGCAGAACGCAAGAATCCGCGGACTCTTCCCATCTCCGCGGCTATTTTTTTTTGCCGATTTTCTAATTTCCCCCGGCCTTAGATTTGGGAATGTAGAGATCCGGACGCACAAGCAAAATAAGGCACATCGATTTTGATGACGTGGATAGGCTAGAATTCGAGGAAAGGTCAGAGGCCCCTGAGGGGTCAGGTGTGTGCTAAAAAAGAAGTCCACGGAAAAATGAAAATTATATGGTGGACTAGTATTTTCCTTTGCTCCCTTGGGAAGGGTGTTTCCTATGGACACCCCTTATGGGGTGATTTTTTCAAGATATTTCCTACTATTGGCCCATGTTTGGGCTCTATGATGTATGTATATGGGGGGTGCCGGAGGTACGAGGCCCCGCGACCTTCCTCTTGTGCCTTGTGTCCTTTTCCTTTTCCGCATACATGTGTCGTGCATGGCTTTTAGAGGGCAAGGGCTTTTATGCATCGAGGTTAAGGGGGCAAGGGAAAAAAAAAAAAAAAAAAAAAAAAAAAGAGGGTAGTACAAGCTTAAGTCCCTTAGCATCTCTAGCCCCTCCTCCTTATGTGAGGAGGGGCAAAGTGGCGCCCCCTCAAACATAAGTTTGGTGGACGCCTGGCCACCTTAACATGTTCGCCCTTCCCTCTTCGAGAGGAAGGGTATATTGGCGCCTTTGGATCTTAGTTTGGTGACTTAGCGATCAAAGGGAGAAGGTCCCACTTCCTTTGACCTCCCGGTTCGGGGGGGAAGTTTGGGACCATTGGGGTCCCATGTGGTTAGAGTATGATTACATCTTTGGCCCATCTAGCATCCCGAGCAAATCTGGTTTGGTCTTGGTTTGCGAAGTCCGAGTTTGGTTTTGATTTCTTGGGTTGTGATGGATCCTTTTGGGGGTGGAGTGCGTGTTGTATGATTTATCTTGTAACGCTTCTCCCGAGTTTCCCGTGAGTCGGTTCCCTCTCCCACCCCTCGGTCGATGCTTGCACTTGGTGTGTTGCGTGGATTAGTTGTATGGCGCGTCGGACGTTCCTCTCAGTCCTTGTGCTTGCATTTCTTGGTTTGTGGGTAGCCCCGCAGAGGTGTGTTATGGTAGATTAGCTCGCCCGGCGCCCTTCCCTGACTTTGTTTGAGTGCCTTCTTTTGGCTTCCGGAGTTAGGTGTGCCGCTATCCTGATGCTTCATGTTTTCTTGATTAGTCACCTCAGGGGCACATGTTAGTTATATTTGGGTTCTGGTTATGACTCCACCCACCACATCGATTGCATGAAAGGCAGGCCCGTTGGCTGCCTGCGCCATAGCCATCCTTCGATGGCCTTTGGTTGACCCATCCAATGGGTTGTTGCCACCTCGTCCCATTAAAGGGGTTTTAAATCCTTACCTAAGGATTTATTTTGAATCGCCCCTTATAATGTTCATAACATTGCCCCCTATAATGTTCATAACATACCTCCCCCTTTTAAATCCTTGGTCCCCAAGGATTGTGGGTGTATGTGCATTAGAAAGCCTTTCCCTAGGTCACTCTATGACCATGGTTTCTTCATCTAGTCCCTTCGGAAACCCGTTCCCTGGATCACCTTGTGACCATGGTTTCGTAGCTCATAGTTTTTGGACGTCCCTACTTGCTATCCCTGATGCAAGTCCTCAAATTATACTAGGTAACTATCCTCCTATTTGACCCTTCTAATCTTTTCGTGGCCTCCACAGGTTCTGGGTCAGGTGAGGGTTTTGCTGCACATACTCTTCACTCTCCCATGTGGCCTCGGAGAGTGATTGACCTCGCCACAAGATCAAGTATTCTACAATATTTCTATTGCGCAGCTTTCGAATGCGAGTGTCTAGAATCGCCTCAGGAGTTACCTCAGAGCGAAGGGCTAGGGGTATTGTCGCTGGAGCAATTACATTGTCCATGGACAATATTGCTTGCTTGAGTTGGCTTACATGGAATACAGGATGCACTCCTATTCCATCTGGGAGCTCCAACTCATATGCTGTCTCATTGATCCTTGTTAACACTTTGAAGGGTCCAAAGATATCTGGGCCAATTTGGGAATCTTTCCTTGACTAGTGGCTTCAAGGTCCCAACCTTGAGTGCCGAGGGTAGACTATTCGTAAAAGGCATACTCACCTTCCTTGAAGGTTACCTCTCTCGATGTTTGTTGGCATTTAGTCCGGCTCGATCTTGAGCCTTCTTTAGGTTGGCCCTACACCGATATAATATGGCTTGCATATCTTCCAACATATGGATAGCCGATCGGTTTTCAAGGCTTGGTTAGTCCCAAAGATGTGGCCTTGGGTTTCTACCCATCATTGCCATAAAAGGGGCTCATTTTTGGTTCCCTGTGATGGTATGCATTGTTGTAAAACGAACTCCACAAAAGGCAAATATTCCTCCCACTTGGACTTTTTTTCAAATACAAAACTTCTTAACATATCCTCCATGATCATGTTAATTGCTCGGTTTGTCCATCGGTTTGAGGGTGGTTTCCACTACTCATACCGAGGCTTACTCCCAAAATTCTCATGAAATCCTTCCAAAAGTGCCCTGTGAATTTGGAGTCTCGACGCCACAATTCTTCGTGGCAGACCAAACATAGGGTACATAACCCTTAGGTACTCTTTGGCCCACATCCTCGGCCCAAATCACCCCGTAATGCTAAGAACTTTGCATACTTTGTCAGACAATCGACCATCACTAGCACTTGGGTGTGTTGTCGATTGGAACGTGGGAGTGCAACTATGAAATCCATACTTATGCATTCCCACCTTTCCAAAGGTATGGGCAACGGTTGTAATAATCCAGGCATTTTGTCATGATCTGTTTTTACCGCCTGATATACTGGGCACTGTGATACATAAGATTTTATATCTTGTTTTATACCCGGCCAAAAGAATTGTCATTTAATGAATTCGTATGTCTTCCACTCTCCCCCGTGCCCTGCTTGCGGGGTATTATGGAATTCGTATAGAATCTTCTTCCTAAGATTCTCTACTAAGGGATATAAATCGTCCCTTATAGAACCGTAAATCGTCATTTTTCAAGCCCCAGAGAGAACCTTCTCTTTTGGTTAGATCTTGATCCTTCTCATATAAATCCCTGATTTGTTGGAAGTGATCCCATTCTAGAGATGTCATTCCATTAATGTATTTTATTCTGGAAAGTGCATCTGCAACTGGGTTATCTTTTCCTGTGGTCGTGGTCAATTTCAAAGTGAAACTCATGTAAGAAATCTAACCAAATACATGAAACTGGGACTTATTTCTCGCTTGACTTTGCGAAATTTCAATGGTTTATGATCGCGAACACAATAAACTTGCGTGGCTCTTTATTGGTCCCCACCTTAAGTAATGCCGCCAAGTTTTTAAGGCATGAACTATGGCCAACAACTCTTGTTCATATGTGGCATAGTTCTTCTCTGCCGGATTTAATTTATGACTCTCATAAGCCACAACATGCCCTTGTTGCATTAGAACTGCTCCCAGAGCCTGTCCACATGCATCCGTATAAACTTCAAAGGGCAAATTTAAATCCGGAATTTGTAGAATTGGTTCACTTGAAAGTAAACCCTTGATTCGTTCAAAGGCTATCTTTTGTTCCTTTCCCTATACAAAGGGTTGCCCTTTCTTAAGTAGGTCTGTAAGGGGGGTAGCCACCTTTGAAAATTTTGGAATGAATTTCCTATAATAAGTGGCTAAGCCTAGAAAACTCCTTACATCCGGAACATCTATAAGTTCTGGCCATTCCCTTATGGCCCGTACTTTGTCTGGATCTGGGGCCAAACCCTTCTCCGAGACTATATGTCCGAGGTATGCTACTTCCTGTTTTAGAAATTCACATTTGGAAATTTTGGCATAAAGTTTGTGCTCCCGGAGCATCATCAATACCTTTTTCCAAGTGTTCCAAATGCTCCTCCTTACTCCTTGAGTAAATCAGAATATCATCCAAGAATATTTGGATAAATTTGTCTAAATACTCTTGAAAAACAGTGTTCATCAGCCACATAAACGTGGCTGGAGCATTCGTTAATCCAAAGGGCATGACCACAAATTCAAAATGCCCTTGGTTGGTTCGAAAGGCCGTTTTGGGTTCATCTCCTTCCCTAATGCTAATCTGATGATATCCACTTCTTAGGTCGATCTTGGAGAAATATTTTGCTCCCACTAATCGATCCATGATATCATCAATTATAGGCATGGAGTAGCGATCTTTAATAGTGGCTTTATTCAAAGCCCTATAATCGATACACATGCACATGTTCCCGTTCTTTTTCTTTACAAAGATGACAGGCGCCCCAAACGGTGACTTGCTAGGCCTTATGAAACCTTTTTGGAGCAATTCTTGAATTTGTCTTTTGACTTCTTCTTGCTCCAGGGGGCTAAGTCTATATGGCGCCTTGGCCACTGTCTTAGTCCCCGGTTCCAAGTCTATCTTGTGGGAGATTTCTCTCAATGGTACTCCTTCTGGAAGTTCTTCCGGGAACACATCCCTATATTCGTTAAGCAAACTCTCAAGCTTGTCATCCTTGTCCATAGCATTTATTTGCTTTGAATCTATGGGGAGTCAAGAACATAAACAAGATATTTTTCATTAATGTTGGAACGAAACAACGCTTGGCTTGCATAGCCAAGTATTAACTTGGGGAAACTACATAAGGAGTACCCCAAGGGTAATTTCCTTCCCTCCTTTAGAAATAACTAACAAGTATTTTTCCAATCAATAGGAGGATTAACCATTTGAAGCCATTTGATACCCAAGCACCACATCAAATCTGGTCGGGTTTGCTAAGTCAAAACTCATTGTTTCCTCATAGTCCCCAATGGTTAAGTGCACACCAGCCACCCCAGTGGCTCCATCTTCAAACCTGCTTTCCCGCCAGCTCAATTTCAGATGGTGCCACTTGAACCAATTCCATCTTTAGTTCTTGTGCTATGTCTGCAGAAAATGAAATTGTCGATATTCCCGAGAGTCAACAAGAACAATAACATTTCTATTATTTATTTTTCCAAGTAAATGGATAACTTGCCCGCAAAGTTATCTTCCTTACTTATCAACCGGGCTCTCCCGAGCTATGGCGAGAGTTGCTTGCTTCCCCTTCAACTTGCTTGGTTGTAGCGGCCATCGCCTTCTTGTCCTTATGGGGTTTTGGGCAATCCCTGGCCATATGCCCTTTTGCACCGCAATTGTAGCAAGCAAACGACTTAGTGGACTTCTTCCCTGAAGAGGCATCCCCTTTGCCTTTATCATTGCTTGGAGGGTTAACTTGGGCTACTCTAGCCCTTTTATTCGACCTTCCTTGCTTATTTTCAAGTTTTCTTTGCTTCCATTCTTGAAGGCGGCAAGCTCTTGCTCTCTTCCTCCCCTCCTCCCTGGGGAGCTTGCTAATGTGTGTACTTTACTGGACACGACGGTTTCAAAATCCTCTCGGATTTACCTGCCTAATGTGTGCCCTAAGGCTACGATCTTTAAGCCCATCTTGAAAATAACTAACTTGCATCCATGCTGGCATGTCCTTGATCTTTGCAAATACACCTCTCAAAGTGTTGATGTATTGCTGTAAGGTGCCTGTTTGTCGGATGCTTTTAAGCTGGATCAGCGCATGATGTTCATCATGGTGAGAGGCGTATTCTTGCTTAAAGAATTTGCAAAAGTCTGCCCAACTATTTATCTCTACTCCTCTCCCCATGAGGATCCCCCACCAAGAAGCAGCAGCCCCTCGCAACTGGAGAGCAGCATGCAGCACCCTGGCTGCATCTCCCTTCTTAGTGGCTCGAAAATAAGTTTCCAACCAGTTAAGCAATTGAATGGCTTGTTCTGCTGACTCTGTACCACAGAATTCAGGATGATCTTTTTTTTCTAGCCCCTTAACCTCCTCAAGAGACAAGGCTGCTAGAACTTCTACTCCCTCAGTGGGATCATCCATTGTCCTAGCTCCAGCTCCTTGAGCTTGGCTAGTTTGGTTTGCAACAACAGTTGTGTTTACATGAGAAGGGTTTGCTTGGGTTGGGACCCTTCCCCTGCCCCTAAGCCTGTTAACTTTCGGCTCCCGAGCCTGGTTAGTCCCCATTGGCATTGGTGCCCCCGGCCCCTGCCAATACCCAAGCTATGGTGTCAAACAACTTCTTCTCTCTTTCTGCTGCATCATTAGCTTGCTTGGTTAACTGGAGTTGCAAACTCTTGAGCAATTGGTTAGTATGTGCTTGCTCAATTTTTGTTTCTGCAACCTGCCCCATCAATTCACGGATTCTTGCTTTGGCATAATCCACCCCCCTTGAAAGTTGAAGGGATCGGGATCTTTTAACCCTTCCGTGTGAATGGGGAATCCGGGTCGCGTGTTCTTCTTCTTGATCATGCACTTGCTGATTATCTAATCCTTCCTGACGGAATTTGGAGGTGACCTCATCTAATTCCCTCACCTCTTCTTCCGTAGGAGCAAGATCATCAAGAAGGTCTTCTCCTTCTTCTGGGATAAGGGAAGCCAGGCCCATGAGGGGATCTTCTGCCATGATTTCCTTCTCGATATCAGCCCCAAACTCAGGCTCTGATACCAATGAAACAGATCTTGGCTGCACCTGAGCCACAAGCCGCATCAATTACACTTTCCGCCTCTACCCTCGGAATCCCTAATTCCCCCACGGTGTTGAGAGCCTTCCTAAGACTCTGTAAGATGCAATCAATCAGCAAAAATGCTTCAGAATAGTTTCCTATGGCAAACCGGTGTTCTCGCTCCAAATGCCGATTTTTATAGTCCACCAAATGGGCATTGGAATGGCTTGATGGAAAGCCAACAGGCCGAATTGAGGATTCGGCCCATCTCCCAGCCATCTAGGTCCCTTCAGGACCTGAATCGATTGCATGAAAGGCAGGCCCGTTGGCTGCTTGCGCCATAGCCATCCTTCGATGGCCTTTGGTTGACCCATCCAATGGGTTGTTGCCACCTCGTCCCATTAAAGGGGTTTTAAATCCTTACCTGAGGATTTATTTTGAATCGTCCCTTATAATGTTCATAACATTGCCCCCTATAATGTTCATAACATGCAAGGAAATCATAGATACTAATATGGGAGTTAAACAGGAGTGCCCGCTCTCCCCCACTTTCTTTGGTATATTCATAGATGAGTTGGAGACCTGGATAATACAAAATGTGGGTAGAGAGACTAAGTTAGTGGGCGTATACTACTCCTGCTTCTATATGCCAATGATATTGTGATGCTGGCAAGAACTAGAGAAAGCTTACAAAAACATCTTGATCTACTAGCCTCTTTTTGTGACACAATGAAGAGGAAAGTGAACCTCCAAAAGACCAAGATTATTGTATTTTGTACACGCGTAGAAGATTTTGTATTCACATACAAAGGAGACAGGGTGGAGCTCACAACACAATATAAGTACTTAGGATTGAATGTGGATCAGAATTACAAATGGAATAAAGCTGTGGAACAAAGGGCAGATAGTGGACTAAAAGCTCTTTTCTCTATGCAAAGAAGATGCCATAAAGCAGAGATTATGGATTTCGAGCTCATGAAGATGCTATACAAAACATTAATCCAGGCAGTTATGTTATATAGTTGTGAAGTATAGGGACCAGGTTTGTTTTAGGAAATGTGAAACAAACCTGAAAAGATATAAAAGAAATTTATGCTGGCAAAATTAGGAGTTAAGTTGCAAACACCATACGAGATGATGCACTGGTGGAATAGACATCAAATGGTGAATCAACCAACAACAGAATTAAGTTTTAAGGTATATGCATCAGCCACATACGCCATATTATCCATATCCAATTCTATAAGAAAGCAAAACACATTATTGCATCTTTAACTGAAATAGTAAAGCATCAAACCTCAGTACCTGGTCATAGTTTTGCAACTCCATCAGACCAATATAGATCCTGTCATAAGATGTCATTGTCCATGTATGCCATCAATGCTTAGGAAACCAAAAGGTATCGCCATATTTCTGCCATATTTCTGTATGAGCCTGATGCTCAAATCCAGGGCACAATCATGGTGACAAATATTGTATCATACTGGAGTTTACTTCAGATGTAGGAATGTCAAAATATTTGCCTCAATCCAGTTACAAACCTACACCTTAAAGATCGGCCTGCTATGCACAAAGCATCAGTGAAACTACTGGCATGTCCAGGCATGCCCAGACCATATTTGCACCCGCCGGATTTGAAGCGACATCTTTTTGTTACTTCAAAGCAAATCGGCCATCTGTATCCCCATTCCTGAGATGATTTGAAGAATCAGCCCATGCTATTTGTGGCCTTTTATATAACTTATAAGCAGTGCGCCTACCCTAGCCCGCCATAACAGTTCGTTCGAGTTTACAGAAACAAAAACTAGGGTTTTCAACCATTATACAATTTATCAAATTATATATAAGACTTTGAAATTTTACCATTTACGGGTGAAATCACACTACAGCCCAAACTGAGAAATATATTATATAAACCCAATGAAATATTACCACATGGGCAGTTTGGACACCTAGCCTATCACACTAGCGTGTCAAAAATCCTAGTCAGCGTTTTGGCACCCTCCCAATTTTGGACGGGCAACAATGCTTGACTAAACTTTTGGCGGGCAACTACATAGGCAATATTTCCAGGTCATCCCAATCCCAGCTTTGGCGCCATCAGAGAGAATGATTTCATTCGATCAATAGTGGGCCTATCAAGGATTTCATCGACCTCCATTTCATCTGTGGTATGAATTATTGTCTCACATATATCATTTTGTCATGTTCTGCTTTATTGGTGACAGGTTTAACTATTTTTGAGCATCACAATCGATGCACATAAGGTTCCAGATACACTTTGGTAATCTTTTATCTCAAAACTGTATTTTTATATGCTAATCATGTTAGTTGTAGCTGAAATTAGATGTTTCTGTTGTTTACAATTATTTTGTTCATGCGAGTTTACTAAAACTTAATTTGTGATCTCATTAGATATACAAAGCAGTTTTAAGTTTATTTGTAGCTTCCTAGAGCTTTAGTTGCTTCCTTAAAATATTCCTCAAGCACATGTCCCATGTTGATACCATCAAATCAGTGCCAATTACATTTATAGCCCTCAGGCACAAAATTATTACCAAATACAGCAAAGCATCGAAAGCAAGAAATGACGTACCAAAGGTCGATTTGAATGCTTAGGCAAAAAATTGAATTTATCAGTGAAACATGCTTATAGATGCTAGGCATGAATTGAAAGAAAGAGCTATGGCATTGAAAATGAGAAAACTTGTCGAAAAAATTTCTATGATACACTCATCTGATCTGACCGAAAATTTTCCAGTTCCAACCGGTTGGTTTATAGTGTTCCCCGGAATTTGCCCAACATTGCTTATAATCATGAAAATGACACCTTTTATTTTCTGTACTATGTCTTGAGGTACTCACATTAATTAGTCACTAGTACAATAGTACTAGTGCAAAGCTTTATCTTTCATACATCATGAATATGATATATTAAATTTGGTTTTTTCCTTGCAGGTACACACGTAACAAGTTTTTAAAGATAAGATAAGATAAGATAAGAATTTTTACGTCCACGGGAACCCAACGGGTTATGGGACGGCACATGCAAGGGCAACAGCCCATCTAAAACCCGGGGACTAGGCCCCATCACCAAATACAATAACCAAATATTAAAAGGCTACCAAGAATAAGAGAAGATAATGCTAATGGTAGTGGTAAATTTATGCTTCTAAAATTATCTAGACATAGCCAGTCAGTTATGGCTTGTTTTAAGGTAAGAAGCTTTTAAAGAAAGGCTTCGAGGACTTTATCTACGCCCGATTGGGGTTATCTCCCAAAAAGAGAAACTTAATATAGTTTAAATCTGGAAACTATATAAAGCTTCAAAGGAAACTATATTCAGTTTCCTTTGAAAACTATATTCAGTTTCTCTTCAAACTTAAGAATAGTCTTTCTATCCTGTCTTTTTCTTTGAACTTTTGCAATGATTTCAGTTTACGTATATATGCTTCCATATCTGCAGCAGAATCTAATGCATTAGGGCGGATTTGGGGTCTGAAAATGGCCTCCTATCAGCCATTCCACGTCATATTTCCGCTCCCTTTTTCCCATGCCACCTAGGATACCAAACTCTCATATGTAGCATTATAACAGGGGTTTTTTTTTGTGATTTTGTACGTTTTTTGGCATGGTTTTCATATGATTTCATGGGCGTATTTCAAAAAACGTACTAATGCGTACATCTAGAGTGCGCACTATATTTTAGCCTCATATTTGTATAGTTTTTGTGTTGTCTAATTTTCCCCTATAATTTTAATGGTGTAGATCAACTTTTTAGTTCGAGATCAAGGGCCTCATATGGGAAGCCCCTTTTGCTACTATAATTACATGCAATGATGGCATTGCCAAAGTGTTAAAAACATAGAACAGATCAGATTTTTCGTTTATACTTGTGGAACAAGAGTTTACTTGAACGTAACGGATTTTGTGTTGCGAATTTGTTGCTTCTTTCACCTTTGTCACGGGATTTGCCTACCTAGCTAGTTTTGGCTACCTAGTAAAATGCAGACACTTGGCGTGGCATGCTATCTCACCACCCAACCACGAGCTCTCGGCTAGAACCACGGCCGCCCCAGCTCTCCCCGAAAGCTACTATATAGCATGCCCTTTTTGTCCATCTTTGGACCAAAGCCCTCTTTGGACCATAGGCCCCCTTTTTGGACTAAAAAGCCCTTTTGGACTAAAAGCCATCTTTGGACTCCAAGTCCTTAGCATATAGCATTCCCCCCTCTCTTGACATTGCGGTCCTTCATGTCTAAATACCTTTAGCCATCCGAGCATAATCCTTCCTTGTCCCTCACTTAGGCCAGCTAGTCTCTCAGCTTCCTTTGCTTTCCGATCTTTATATTCCCTAAGAATATCCAGATAAGCTTCTAAAACATTGCCACGCACCCATGAAGTGTCCTCCAAAGGTTTGTGAGCGAACTTAACCAAATATTGTCTTGAACCACTAGTGGATTTTGTCTTCCAAAATTGTTTCCTGATTCTAGAACTTTGGAAATACCAATCAATTCTGGCTCACTTAACCTCTCAATTGGAGGTAAGTTTTTACCTTGATAAGCTTTTAGGAATTATACATTCACTATATCATACATTTTCTAACATTGAGGCAAGCATAATTGATATGCACTCTCCTTTCTTAAAGTGTCCTTTATGGATCCTTATCCATATCCAATCTCCTTTCTAAAAAAAAAAAACCATTGGCAACTACCACTTAGATGATTTCTTGGCAAAATAATCCTGAGCATCTCGAATAGGAGCGTGAAGCAAGTCCATGAGATCCTTATGCTCAATAACTAAATCATCAGCATCTGGAACATCCTTACACACTCCAAAAAGTGTGTTCCCGCGACAAAGCAACCATAGATGGCTGAACATGTGTCATCTTTATGGTAGACTGATAGGCATTATTGTACAAATTCAGTTATAGGCAAATACTCTTTTGAATGACCTTGATGTTCCTTGACAAACCCTCTTACGATGGAACAAATAACCTTGTTCACCGCCTCAAAGTTGTCCATCGGTTGTAATAAAGAACCTTAACTCGGTTCTCAACCGCATAAGTAATGCCTTCATGCAATTTCTCGGTATACTTTGTATTATAATTAGATACAATGCCCTTAGGCAACCTATGTAGCCTAAACATCTTCTTGATAAAGAGCATAGCTGCATAGATAAGCCACCAACTTATTCAAATTGTCCAAACAACCATCCAATTGCCAATATTCTTGCGAGGACTTGTGGAAAAACCGACAATAACATCTATAATAATCGGCGCCCATCAAGGCTTCCCGAATACGTAAGGATAAACGAACACCAAGAGGCTTCTTGCTCGCTTTCTTTACCCATTGGCAAGTCACACAATGACTAATAGGAAGGAAGACATCTCTCTACAATCCAGACCACACAAAATATGGTTTAATCTTTGCCGAGATCACCCCCCCATGCCACAATGCCTAGGCATATCATGGACCTTCCTAAGAACAAGTGGTCTAAAGTCACGAACAATGCATAGCTTTGGACCTTTGTATAAGAACCCATTAACGATCTTATACCCCTAAGCATTTCCACTTTGAACCAATAACCACATCTCCATATAACCATGGTCAGCGGCATACAATGGCTCTTGCCAATGGACGGATTGTACTATAGAGAGAGAACAAACAACAAAATGTCAGCTTAAAGCGTCTGATACAGCATTCTCTTTACCAAAATGATAGTCGTTGGAGAAATCATATTGTTGCATAAAAACAACCCATGTCACTTTCCTTTTCGAGCATCTAATGCTTTGATGGTCAGTCAAAATATGAACCGTCGACCCTAAAAGATAGTGTCGCCACACTTTGAAAGCATAAATGATGTTTTAAATTCTTTATCATAAATACTAGATCTACTTTCCTTGTCAGAAAACTTCCGACCTCATAAGCAATAGGATGACCATCCTGCATCAAAACTGCGCCCAAAGCCATACCACTTGCATCAACACATAACAAATAAGGTAGACCAAACTTTGGCAAATGCGTAATGTGAGGATTAACCATGGCATCCTCAAAAACTTGGAAAAGCAACCGATGATTATGATTCCATTAGAAAGGAACATCTTTTCGTAGCAACAAATATAAATCTGAAGCTAAACGGGCAAAATTCTTTACAAACTTCCTATAATAACTGCATAAGCCCACAAAGGAACTTAATGCAGCATCTGAAGTAGGTACTGGCCACAATTGCTTGTACCTTACTGGGATCAACTTTAAGCTGCCAACACCCGGACTTAAGATCAAGATGACTAAAAACTTTGGCACCGTGGAACTTTGGCGCCAGAAACTATCTTTTTTCCTTGACCAACAAGACAAGAGCAAGGTGAAAAACTATAGCAGATCAATCCAGCTTGAAGGAACTCATGCTTTGAACACTCATGTAAAGACGTCTTTGGCCTAGACTATTCCTCATGAATTAGTCTACCCCTTTGCCATCAAAAGAAAGACTTTGCCACCAAAAGGAATACGTGCCCTTAAGTTTCTGTTTTTTTTTCTTTTTTAAACCCAATAGAGGCTCCCCTTTGTGGACAATCTTGTCTCGCCTTTATTCATAACGTGTAACTTTGTCCTTTATGTCATGAGGTAATTTTCATGGCATATACTTATTCTAGAGTGTGTCGTCTAACTTATCTATACCATGAACACCCACACATTCCTTAAGATTATTGCCTTTTTAAGAATATCGCCACAAGGTCATAAACCAAGGAACATATTTTAAGTACTTTAAGACAAAAACCTCATTATCTTACATGTGTAGCTCTATGCTTGCCAAGGCCGTAACTCCACCACAAAGCATAGCTTAGCCATACTAGAATTCATACTGCTGCCAAACACAAGTCGGATCCACAACGTAACAACCATGAGTATGCCTTGCTTGGAGTTACTTGTGTAAGCACCAATCCCATCTCTAATGGAACACCCATCAAAACCTAACGCCTGATACCACTAAAACAGACATTAATTTGACGTGGCATGCTATCTCACCACCCAACCACGAAGCTCTCGCCTAGAACACACCGCCCCTGTGAGCTCTCCCCGAGCTACTATATAGCATGCACGCCTTTGGTCCATCTTTGGACCAAAGCCCTCTTTGGACCATAGGCCCCTTTTGGACTAAAAAGCCCTTTTGGACTAAAAGCCATCTTTGGACTCCAAGTCCTTAGCATATAGCACCTAGCTAGTTACTTGTTTGTATCTAAGATATAATTCAGAGACAATTTACAACATGCAGACCTCGATCTTAGTTTCTAGGGTAAGGCTTGCTTGTGATTCACAGAGAAAAAGGAGCCGGGTGGGTTTGGCTACGAGCTTTGAATCCCTTTCCGACTTGGCATATCCGGCAATTTCTTCTTTCCAGAGCAGGCTTTTCCATAATCGAGATCTTAGTTTCTAGGGTAAGTCTTCCTCTTCGACAATACGTAACAAGGAGCGTGGTTTGGATACAAGCTTTAAATTCCCTTTCTCAACTTGGCAGGAGCAGCTTTCCTTTTCAAGAGTAGGCTTTTCCCACCATAACATGGCTTTCGGTCGACTGCCAGCCTGCAGCTGCAATCCAACAGTTCGCTTCCCTTTGAAATGATGTCTTACACATATATTTCCAAAGATGCCTAAGATTCAAAGAACCTCGCTAGACCATTCTCAAACCGGTACCAAATTTACGTAACTTTCAAAGATAAAACCGAACAGGACCAAATTAAGATAGGTCCGCAAGATCCAGGAAAACCTATGTATGTTATGCGGAAAAAAATTTGTACGGGTGGATGCGAGCTTTTTAATTTGCAAACTTCAAGATTAATCTCTTTCAATGTGTTGGCCTGTATGTAGGCGCTAGATTTAACCCTAATGCAGTTCCATACATTTCTATCTTCATCTTGGATTCCCGTAAGCATAGGTCCATGTATGAAAGGGTGCAAAATCGGTACCGGGTAGCAGAAATCACCGTCCGACGCCGCTTACAAGTGCTTAAAATCGGTGGTTTTTAAACACGACGCGGCGTGGATTGAAGTATTGACATAGGTGCGCTACCACAAATGACAAAGTGAGAGAATCATGAACATGTTTGGTGCCGGAAACATGAATGCCTCAGAGTCCGCCATATTCCCGGATGGCGGCTAACCCATCTTGAATTCAAGCAAAATGGAGGGACTAATTGTTTCCAAGAATTGCCCGAACCGAATTCAACAATTTGCCCTCAACAATTGAGCAATACACGTAAATCCGGATAGATGAAACCCAATTCCTCTCCCCGCTCAATTTACGAGCCATTGATGCAAAAAGGAAGAGAGATCGAGGCAAGAGATTATATGCAAAGAAGGTAGCAATGAAGAAGAATTCTTCTAAAGATTCGCCAAAGACTAATAAGAAATTGAGACTGAGTGACCGCAGAATAAGAGAAATTTCAGGAGAAATTTATGAAGTATTCAACCAAATCAAGACAAAATGTTGATGACAATGACAAAGGCCGATCCTTGATAAAATTTCTTTGAGGGCAAGGGATTTACCAATTGCTTCTATAAAGAAATCTAAGCAAAGTTACTATGGCCGAGCAAATGGTGAAGAATTTGAAGGAAACAATGCAAGAACATAAGTTTGAGAGGAATTATGACATGCTTCAGGCAAGGAAGTCCACCCCGATAATGGCAAAGCAGTACAAATGGTGTCAAGCCATTGAATCAAGCAGAAGTGGCCGATTGCTCAAAGATCCCCGTAAAACAATTTCAAATGCTTTTCAAAGAAGGGTGCAAGCTAACAAAGGGAAGGACCTTGGTCAATGTTCGTGGAGGAGGAAGCGGATGGATAGCATGTTAGATCACAATAGAGAAGTCATATCAAGTTCGACAGAAAATACAAGAGTTTCTCCATACAAGAAAGACGTGAGGAAGTATGTATCGAGACAGAATAAAGATGGAACATCCAATTCACCTTCTTGAAGTCAGCCAAGTAAGTATTCATCCTATATTGTAGTGTTCATTATATGTAGCATTTATTTGGCATTCACACGATTTCAAGTAGCTTGCAATTCTACCTCAGTGTTTAGAGATGAGAATCCTCATATCAAAATTGCATTGCGCACTTTTGAGAGGTTGAAACCTAGTTTTGTAAGGAGGATGCGTGAGAGGCATACATGCCGCTGCATTTACCACTTGAAATTTGAATACATCATGCAAGGATTGAACAGCCGAGAAAATCGGGTGGAGTTCATGACAATTGCAACCGCCATCGGAGATTTGTGGCCTCGGCCCGTAATGTGCAGCCAAGGAGCATACAATCAAGTGTACCAAAGATTTATGGAGACAAGTGGTCCGCAAAGAAAGGTGATGATGAGGAGTGGTTTGATCATAACCGCTGATGTTGGCGGTAAAAAATGTGGGTTGATAGAATTAGAAAATGTCCACAGAAATGGATGGCACGGTTCAAGATTAGTTAATTGGAAGACATTTGAAAAGCAACCTCAGGGACCAGATGAGAGAATTCAGGGATCCAAGAAAGGCTTTGAGGTACAAACCCTGCCTTTGAGATTAGTACGTATGACGTAAGTCCCAAAGAATTTCAAGAGGAAGTGAAGAAGGTAATATCGATTTTGTTCCACACAATTACATAGCACATTGGCAGCCAATCAGCTTTAAAACAAAGGTGTCATCATTTCCGGAAGATACAATTGTATATGTTATTGACTTTGCAGAAAATTACAAAGATCAAGATCCGTAATGAGCCCTAAATAATGCACCGCATACGTACCAAGTTTCTATACTTGTTCACATAACATATAGGCATGACAAAAGTGCCGATATTCCTGTTCTCGCGCATTTAAGAAGACCGGGCCCAAAGAAGAGAAAAAGAAACGTAAGGTTGGAGCAGATCAGAATAGACTCAACAACGGTAGGAAGATCATAAAAGAGACTCACTTTTACATTTCGGATGATAAAGTGCATGACTCATTATTTGTGGAACACCGCCTACAAAAGCATGTTGCATGGCTTAAGGAACAGGAAATAGAGTATGAGAAGCATTGGTTTTGGAGTGATGGCTGCTCATCACAATTCAAGTCAGAAAAACCTTTTTTTTTCTTAGGCGTGTACTTCACAATCAATGACAAGGAAATAGTGTGGAACTACTTTGCCAACGCTCATGGTAAAGGTGAACATGATGGTGCAAAAATATCAAAAGGTCGCTAAGTAAGGAACAACTCAAACCCAATGGTGTGCAAATCGAGGCATGCTAAAGATATTGTAAAATTTCTCGTACATATTTCAAAAGAGTCTACCACCGATGAAAAAATGATGAGATCAAAAGATATTTTTGGGAAATTGAACCTCATTGTGGGCAAACATGGAAGAATATGAAATTGAAACACTCAAAGGCACAAAGAAGATTCATCAGACGACCTGGCTGCCAGGACTAGACCAAACAGCTTGCTCATAGATGCCCGCCATGTTTCTCGCTTCGCTTTGCATGGATCATAATTGGGACTCCCCGCATCAATACGTAGATTTGGAAAGTGGGAGGTAACCCACTTAAAACCAGGAGTTGAGAAGAAAAAGGAGACTCTTGAACAAGCCAATGAATGGATCAAGAATTTGGTAGAGGTAGGTGACAATTTTGCAAAGAATGCCGAGGTAGACAATTCGTAGGGTGTGGACTTCTACATCCTCAAGTGCACGTAACCCAAATGCACACTTGAAGATTCATACAAAGATGGATGGGGCAAAAATTTGGAGTGCATGAGGTTATCTTATGGGATTGTATTATCAATTCATGGGTAATTTCAAGTATATGTTGCTCACTAAACAACCCAAGCCTCCGCACACAGCCATGTGGTAAGATATCCTAAAATTGATATGGAAAAATAGAAGGCACAGACATGTACGTAATTTCACAGAGACCCATGAAAAATTATGGCCAGCCTCCCAATAACAATGTAATTCTTTGACACTTAACCAAATTGATGGCATTCTTTTCAAGTGATTTGTTGTTCCAAAGACCTAAGCACGTAAGCACACATTTGTATATATATTAATAATAGTGAGGATGCACAAGGGTGGTGTGCATGGACACGTACTTTGAAATGAAGATTGAATTGTTGTTTAAGAATGTACATTTGTGACATTGGAATAACATTCAATTATTTATTTTGATACCATCACTATCCCAACATTCTTGGCAAAATTATATTGTAAAGGCATTTCCTCGATGTGACATGTGTCAATTCCAATGGTCGCATCGAATTATTTAAGCCCCGTTACTTAATTAATTGTTCCTCGGCGCTGTGAGGTTTTTCAGATAATCGACGCGCCTAAGCATAGGATTTAAGCACTAGGCCCCTAATCATAGGATTTCAGCTCTTCTTACGCCCTCGCTACCGCCTTTAAGCCGGCAATCCGCTTCCACCCGCCCACGCCCCGCTTATTTGCAATGGCCTCGCATGCGCCGGAAACCAAGCACCGTAGTATGTGCTTAAACAAGTGCCGAAGATGCGATGTCGCCCGCCAATACAAGGGGGCCTACTTCTTCGAGCCTGTTCAGCCGTATTCAAGAATGTATAATCAAGATCGAGAGGAAGAAGAAGGTATTATCTTGTTTTGCATTTTTTTTTGTTTTGTTTTTCTTTTTCTAACATTCTTGTTTACAGAAGTGGGGCAGGAAGTGGAAGAAGAAGAAGAAGAGGAAGAAGAGGAAGTGGAAGAAGAAGAGGAATCTGAAGAAGAAGAAGAAGACACCCTGAGGAAGACAATTTTGAGGAGGAAGAGGAAGATGGAGAGGAAGAGGAAGAGGCGGATGAAGAAGAAGAAAAACAAATGCCGGGAGTCAAGTATGAAGAGCTCCCACTAAGAGGCAGAGGAGGCAGGAATTGAGGAGAATGTGTGGAGGAGCCGAAAAGCCCCTTGAAGACACCCCCCCAAGACACCCCTTGAAGACACCCCTGCTCAAAGACACCCCTGCTCAAATACACCCCCTGCTCAAATACACCCCAAGACCACCCCCCATCAAAGACACCCCGAATCGAAGACACCTACCAAGGCCTTTTTTTGTAGAAAAATTTTGTTAATATACAAAAATTTTTGTCTCTCACAACTTTCTATAATCGCCTCATCTACTTTTTTCAAAGATCACATTTTGTTTTTCTATTGAGTAAAGAATGAATTCATTTGATGTTCTTACTTCTATTATCCATGCATGTGGCAAAACATTGAATTCTTGTACATTCCATATTCTGCTTGAATGTAACAGTGCTCTGGCTCAAACACGAAGCACTTTAATTAGTTTCAAAGAAGGTTGTGAGTAAGCAATCGGAATGCAAGAGCACACATGCAATAAACAAATATCCAGAAACAGCTATATAGCATAACAAAGAAGTACCGCAAAACAAGATGTAACATATATGTTTTCATCTATGAAATGTTATTTTTGTCTATCTATCAAATTTATGAAGTTCAATTCCCTAAGTCCATTCAGATTCTCGCTTGAGTGTAACAAAGGTTTCTAGCTCTTTCATTAGTTTCAAACACTAAGCACTTTAATCACTTTCAGCAGTGCCAGTGAGTAAGCACTGGAACACACGAGCACTTATGCAATAAACAGCTACCTTTAAACAAAGATATGGCTTAGCAATAAGCACCGCACCTTACCACCGCATGACAAGAAGCACATGATGACATTAAGCAACTACATAAAAGTATCCGTCACCGCAAGACAATAAGCAAGATTCCGCCATTAAGACTCAAAAACCATAGCACTTGCAGTAATTTTTTTTTTTAAGCACTTGATAAGTTTTAAGCATCCCTTTCAACAAGATTGAAGTATATAGAAACAATATAGCAAAACTTATAGACAAGTCTGCATTGAACTACATAAACAATATAGCAATAACATTCTTAAATTAAGATAAAGATGGTACATGAAAAGTGTAGGATTCCTTGGCCTAAATAAATGACAAAATGTACCAATAATCATGGAGAATGACAAGCGCCATCACCATAAACCTTCTCCAATTCCTTCTTCACAAACCCGTAATCGCAAATCGCTTTTCGTAAAGTCTTTCCAAGCATAGCTTCATAATCTTTCTATCTGCCTTAGGCCAAGGCTTGTATCTATGTGTATTCTTCACCAAAGACTTCATTTCTTCCCCGCCTTGGCCTCGCAAAGATTTCTTCTATCTTTGGGGTGAGTAATCGAAGCACTTCATCATGGACATCCATCTTGAATGCAAAAATTCAGAAATTTCCAGGGACCGCTAAGGTAAGACTTGTACAATGAATCATCAAGAAGCAAAGTCTTACCAGTGAATCTTGGGTATGACTCATATATTTTCCCAAGTGGTTTCATCATGACCGACAGCCAGTTTGTTAGGGTGGTGAAAAACCGGTCTGCACACATTTTTCCCCGTCCCCATACAAATTAAATCTCCCTCCCTCAAATCTGACATAGTACTTGGCAAACATCTTCCACATTGAGAGTTGCATTGATGACCATATACCAACACGACACTTCGTAAATAAAGTCTTCAAGAAGAACACCGCTCGGTCTCAATATCACTTTCTTTTCGCTAGTGTATGTCATTGTCAATCCCGCCCAAGCGTATGTGTTCATTTGCACCAAATGTTTTACCAACACACCATTTAAATCCAAGACAATGAGTTTATCTTTTACCGGCAAATCAATATTTAGTACGCTGGAACATCCCGAATACCTACACAACAGAATTACTACATGAATAAATAGATGAAGATGAAAATGAAAAATGGGTTGAATGTGGAAACCTTTCAGATCAACAAAGAGGATTCTCCGACCCAACAGAATGAACTGGGTAATCCCACAAAGGAATGCAACAAAAGAAAATCAATAATATTCAATGTTTTAATCAACATTAAGTTGTGGACTTGCCCAACAATGCCCATACCCCCTTCCGTGGTTATTAATGGCGTAAATCACTTGTTGAAGATCGTGCTCACCAACCTTTGAGGGCCCTGATTCTCATTTTCTTCTCGTAACACACTTCGATATTTGTGGTGTCATGATTGAGACCGCTTCCTGATCTTTTGCATAGCTACTTTTTGTTCTCTTTCTTGTAGCCTCGAACAACTACTTTGCTATCCTCCAAATTTTACCCCTCTTTGTTCTTCCGCCCTTTCCTTTCTCGCAAATATTCAGCCAAGTTGCCCCTCATCCCATGGAATTACTCCCTCAACTTCCTTAGGTGCTTCAAAGGTGTACAATCGGGTCTGTTGTTCTTTCCACAACCGGTGTTGTGTTTACAGCCTTCTTCTATAGCTTCTTGATAGCTTCTTGACTGGTGGTGGTGGTTCTCATTGTTGTAATCAAATCAGGCCACAATTGACTGTATTCTATAGGACTTTGCGGTGTTGTGCATCTTCAAATGGCACCATTGTCCTTCTTTGAACCCTCAACGGTGAGACCTCAATTGCAGGGACGGATTAACACATCCTTTTTGGTGTACTATTTGAAGCACCCCGCAACATGGCCAAAACCTAGCTCGGCAAAATACACCCTCCGCACCTTTCGGCAAACCATGAATACATTGTCCTCCTCTCAACAATGAACAACAAGCTATATGATACTCATGTTGGCAATTCAGTGCTAAACTTAACTCAGAAGCTTTAGTGAATTCCGCACCACATGCCTAACATGTATAAAATGAATCTTCCACTAGCAACTTATCTCGTGATAATAGTAGAGATGCTAAATGTTGCGTGAGTATCCATTTTCAGCTTCCACAAATTGTTTATGTAGAAATGCAGAGTCTCTGTTCTTCTTCGAGAACTTTAACTCCTCCTCAAGTTTGAGTTTACGCTTGACCTGCTCATTAACAGATGTAGGGTTCATTGCTTTTTGTACCTTGTTCCCGTGCCAAGTTTCCATCCGGACACCGCCCAAATCTTTAATTTCTGCCTCCAACTCACATGTTGGATTGCTTGAACTCCTCCCGCTTTGTAGCCAAATCATTTGTGGCCTGTCTTAAACCTGCTTTCAGCCTCTTCCAACATCATTTTTTTCTCGTAATCTCGTAGGCCTTCTCATTGCCTTTCAGCTCACTTCCCATCGCCTGTGATTCTTTGTGATAAGTAAAACTGATTTTCCAATCTCCCCGTGATCTGCATTCTCTAAGGTTTTTATGTTTTCATCACATGCACCGACCTCATTTGATCCAAATTTGCCACCTTTGGCTTTGCCTTCATTTCAGTTTTCCTAACATGTGCTACAACATCCCCTCTGCTTTTACTTGTCTATTGTTGTGGTATCTTTGACATTGCACAAAGAAATGCAGCCCAGCTTTACTTTTGTGTTCCTCAAAAGCAAGTATTGATCTAGTGTAATTTTTTCAAACGCGAAAAGCAAGGGCCAGCTTGCTTTTACTTCTTTGTTGTGACAATTTTGTAGATTTTTCGCAGAGTGTTTCCAACTTCTCTTGAAGATGCTCCTTTGCACAAAGGCCATTTTATCTTTCCCTTGTTCAACTTCTTTGTCCAAACGTAATCCCAATCTCGATCCGTGACATTATTTTCCAACCAAGCTTCTTCCTCGTGGGGCTTCACCCCCGAATTGCACAGACCTCTGATGGTGTGAAAATCATCCGCTCCCATGCCTCCATCGCCAATCAAAGGAAACACCGATCCGAGTTTTCGCGCCCAGGGAAAAGGAGGGAGAAGGGGTGACGGCTTCGACGTCCATGCATGAGTTTAGCACTTAAAGTGCTTAAACGCTTCGCCAAAAGTTGTACCCCACTAGCGATTTTACACCCGAAAAGCATTTGTGTTTGCACAAGTAATCAACAGATTGTTGGTTCATTGGCATTTGCCGGGTCCTCCTTTATGGCCCCTGCTTTTTTGTACCACAAAATGATAATGAGTCAAGATAGGTCTCAGGAAGATCCGGCAAAACCTATGTAATGCTATGCGGGAAAACATTTGTACCTTTGGATGCACGGGGCTTTTTTAATTTGCAAACTTCTGCAAGATTAATCTCTTTCAATGGGCTGGTCCACATGTAGGTGCTAGATTTAACCCTAATGCAGGTTCCATACATTTCTATCTTCTTCTTGGATTCCTGCAAGCAGAGGTCGATGTATGAAAAGCATTTGTGTTTGCACAAGTAATCAACAGGTTGTTGGTTCATTGGCATTTGCTGGTCCTCCTTTACATCATTCATGGCCCTATTTTTTTGTACCACAAAGATGATAATGAAAGCACGTTCATAGCTGTATATTAGCTAGACTTGCTGCTAACATTCTTTTATGTCATAGCCTTGCCTGTTGTCTTCATACCTAGCATACAAGCTGCAGCCAATGGGTATTACTTATTGCATTATTAAATTTATTTGATTGCTAAATGGAAGAAGACATCTATAAATTTTGAGTTGGTGGCACGATCTATTCGTTAGCTCGGCTCAAGATGTTAGGTTATTTTTTTTTTCTCACGGCCATGCCTAGGTTCAAATCCTAGGGGCACTTTCAAAGCTATTTGAATTGACCAAACAAACTAGAAAAATTCGTAATGATATTATATGTGTGTTATTATATTATATGTGTTATTATATGTTATTATATGTGTTATATTGATAAAAGGATAAATGTGATGAGGATAGAAAAGAAAAGCTCGGCATAATGATGTTGCCATATTGATGTAATATGATCCAACTCAATGTAATGTAGACCAAGACAAGATAAAATATCATCCTTGTCATTGAGCTGAGAATCTACCGTGGAACCACAAAAATGTGCACCATACCATGCTTCCATACCATGCTTATAGCCCAAGGAACACTGGAACACTAGATTCTCAAGTTAGAATATACATTAAGAATAATGAGTGGACGTATAGTTTATTAAAATTTAGGCCCTGAAGGGGCCAAAATTTTTTGGTTAACACACAAACCATTACATCCAACACTTTAAAATTAAATCCCCTTGAAACCCCCTTTGGTTTGGGTGCATATTCACACCTGGGTGACGTAGGGCAATGAGAGCTGTTGGATAGGCATATTCACTTTATTCCTTAATCTACACCGCACGTAAAGTTCCTCATTTGTGGGTATGCATGTACAAAATTTGCTATATTTATAACAAGTTTTGCAAAATACTATAAGATTTGTAGTAATATACTACATGGTGTTGGTAATTACAGCATTTGCTTGGAATATTCTTCCTAATAAGGGGATTGCACATTCATGGCGCCATATGTATTTAATTACGTTGGTTGTCGACGGACCGATGCAACACGTGGCACTTCTAAAATGCCACTTGCATTATAGCATACCGGCAACTCATGACTTGTCTCTCTTGGTAGCGTCTGCGTCACCGCCTTCTACATTTCAAAATTTGAATGTGTAGGTTGAAGCTTTGTATCGGATCAGACTTTTATTTCGAGGCGGCCAAGGTCATTGGCGCTTTATTGCTGCGCCTTTAACCGATCTTCACTTCATCCTAATATAGGCTTCCCCCCCACAATTCGAAATTTGAATTTGCTTTGATGTATAAAAGCATGGATTGTAGGAGAATGGACTTTTCGATTTCCATATGCACGTTGCAAATTTCAAAACGGTTAGTAATGCGGACGTTGGGCTCACACGGCGAATTGTGTTGGGGCATAAAAAATACCACACCTTGATTTCACGTCGCGATCTACACGATGGAAGTTGCTTGTTGTCAAATTAAACTTAAACACAAGTGAGGTCGGCACTTACGTGGTTTTCTCGAGGAGGGTTTGAGTGTTTTTTTTTAAATCCCAATTATCGACATAGTGTGACGTGAGCATCTTGGTATTAAATAGTATGTTAAATTCAATTATATCGGGTGTTCATTTTCGTGTTAAACTCAAATCATATAGGTTTAGGAATAAAGTTAAGAAAGGAAGATGTTGGATATTTAGGAATAAGGTTAAAAAGGAAGATATTGATATTTAGGTATAAGGTTAAAAAAGGAAGATATTAGATATGGCTCAAATTTCAGATATGCACATAATGGCATGTAATGATGGTTGATAGGACTGGAATACGAATCATTCCTAATGATTTTCACGCCTAATCCAAATTTATATCTATTCCACTTAGATTGGCTTCATTTTCCCCCAATCTCCTCCAATCTTACGCTAGATCCTCCGCCTAATTTCTAGTCCATCGCCATGAAGAGATCAGCTACTTTAAGAGCTGGAGGTGTCCTCCAAGAGGCTTATTACGGCTGGAAGAGGTGTTCCTCCCAGCTCCCCTCCGATGCCTCCACGGGTTGTTGCCACGCCTCGATTCTCCTCTGATTCCTCTAATTTCTTTGACGAGGAATCGAGAATGAGGAATCGAGGAAATTTCGAGCAGAGTTCATCACGGTGTGTTCTTGAAGGTCGGATAGAAGATTCTTCTAAAATGAGTGGTTCACCAAGGAGAAGAAGCGAAGATGATGAAGAAGATGAAGAAGTTGAAGACCTAACTGCTGACTTCGAGGAGCTCATGGCGCTAGTTCATGGTACATGCATGTTTGCTTTCTTTTCTTAAGCATTCAACTAACGGTTATTTTTATTTTTTGTCACGGATGGTGAAGCGTGATGAATGAAATTTGTTAGGGCAGAGCACCTCTTATTTTTTTTTCCTTGTTCTTAGCCTCCACTTTGCCTCCAGCTTCTTACCATATGACAAAAGTCCCCGGCTTTTTTGTTGTGAATAGTTGAAGCCTCCCGGCATTTAAATTTACAAAATGATGTAAAGCCATACGGCCATAAAAATTTTGAATGTAAAAAGTTTTTGCTTCTAATTCCATTTGAATACCTAACTTTTTTTTTATCGTATGTGTTACCACTCTAAGTACATAAGTCATTATCCCTTTCAAAGAGCATATTATTTTTCAAGGATCACACCAAGCTTAATAGTACATATGCAAAACAAAAATGGAACACACTAAATTCGTGATCGCGGTGATCCACTTTCTTATTTTGTTGTCAAATTAAAATTAAACACAAGTCCCTCATCAATAGTCTCCCATTTGCATATAAAATATCTATCATTCCAAGTTATATTATGTTTTATGAACTAAAATGGCCTCCTATCACCCACTCCATATATATTTCCCCCTTTTTCCGCCGATTTGTTTGGAATATTCTCCCTAATAAGGGGAATCACATATCTATGGCGCCATATGTATTTAATTCTGTTATTGTCGACGATTGACGCAACACGGGCGCCTTCTAAAAAGCCACTTGCATTATAGCATACCGCAACTCATGATCGGTTCTCTTGGTTTGTCGATACCAATCATGCGCATCACCGATTCTTGTCTTGCCCTATTTTCATTTAGAGTCCATTCCCGCCTTCTACATTTCAAAAATTTGAATGTGTAGGTTGAAGCTTTGTATTAGACTTTCGCTTCGAGGCGCCACGATTGCGCCTTTTAAAAGTTCAGAATCTGGATCTTCACTTCATCCCAATACAAAGCCCACTCTCTCAATTCAATTCGAATTTGAATTTGCTTTTGTATAAAAGCATGGATTGTAGCAGAATGGACTTTTCGATTTCCATATGCACGCTGGGTAAATTTCAAAAACGAGGTTAGTACCTGACCGAGCCTCAAACGGCTTAATTGTTTGGGGCATACAAATTGTACACATTCATTTCGCTACGTATGCGATCCACGCTGTATGGAAGCTCCAAATGATGTGTGGATAAGGATCCAACCGACTCAGAATATGCTCCGCCTTCAATCGCAAAAAGGAGGTCTAAAAATAAGAACTTAGACCTCGACATGTTGCTCTTGCAGCTCAAAAGTGTCGGCATCCGGGCGGATGGCGCTTTATATCCATTGATCCGAGTGGCAAGAAACCGCCATTTCGGACGCTTCAAGTTTAGTCCGGGATTTTGTGGTGACGGTAACTCGCCTCTTTGGGATATTGTGAGATTGAGAGAGGATGAAGGCATTCGAATCGAATACGCCCTTGAGATGAGCCGCCTCCGATTGTCACAAGAGAATTATAACTTAAACCAGCAGCTCTTTTTCTCTCGCCTCATTACTCAATCGCGGATGAAGGAAAGGAATGACGGCTTGGGGAGGGAAACTTTTTGAGATACAAGGGGACAAGTCCAAATTGGTGATAGGGCAGCTGCAAGAAAAAGATCCAAGAGCTCGAAGAGCAAACTTTGGGCTTCAATGTAGGTTAAAAATTTGAAGAAAACACCCTTGGCTTGGCGAAAGGAAGAAGCATTATCGACCGATAGAGGAACCAAGTTTGATCAGGTGCATTCATCGCCAGGGTCACGGCCACAAGGTCCGGGCGGCAACACTAGCGAAGGCCGCTTAAGATCCGAGGAAACTAGAAGCAATCTTGGTTACGAGTGAAGAACCTAGAATTTATCAAAGTGGAGATAGTGGACATGATTTGTCAGCCCTACAACTCTCCTCTCAAGAAGATGGTATTGAAATGGTACTAGGGGAGATCTACAAGAAGTTAGAAGGGAACGATGATGTACAGATCGCTTGTGATGATGTAGGCATCAGAGGTTTGGTTACCGTCTCTATTCAAGCCATTCCATGAAGCGCTGAAAAGAATGGGCACAAAAAATTATTCGCCCATCGCCCACAAATTGTCGAAATACAAGGGTTACTAGGACAAAGATGGTGTATGCTATTAGGAGAGATGCACCACGTTGAATGTGCCGTCCCGCCATAGCCATAAAAAGATAAGAAATGGCAAGGATTGTTGTGATATAGTTGGAATGAATGAACGCAATAATCTTTGGGTTGACCCGTTACTCTCTTACAATTCCTTGTCAAATATTATGACTTAACAGCCAAAACTAATGGTGAGATTGAAGTTTGCATAAAATTGATGAAATGGAACCCACCAAGTTTGAGAAGTATGAGAGGGTATCCGTTGTCATCATGAATAGAGCAATTGAGAATGCAATTGCACATGCTAAATCAAAGAGCAACAAGAATAATAAAAAGATGTAGAGGTGACTCGGACGAGGAGAAGAAGCGCGGAAAAATGGTTCTCATGTCAATCAAGATGACACCGTGGTTAGATCTCTTTAAAGTTCGGGAAGAAAACCCACGAGGTATTGAAATGGGTGTTCGATCAACCGACATCCCGAAGTCCAATATCTAGATTCGAGGGAGGGGAAAATTGCAAGTAGATCACTATGGATCTTATAAAGTAATTTTTCACTGGCCCGGATTTAAAAACCGAAAAGCAATGTACAACATAAGTGGAGGAGGACAAGGAACATGCAAAAGTTGTCCCAGACTTGCAATCATGCAAGGAAGCCAAAAATCGGAAAGACTGTTTCAACCTTGTCCCTTAACCAAGCAAATGCTCCTAATAGAGGAGAAGAAGATCCCAAGTTCCATGGCATTTTCCCCATTCCATTAGAGAGGGTTCATATCCGCACTTTGCACCTTTTGTGAGAATCATCGACAAGATGATATTTTTGAGTCAGCAGATTCGTGGAAACATTTCCTTCAAGAAGAGAAGAGAGGAAGGAATTGTGAGAGTTGAATATGTTCTATCAGAAGCAGGTTTGCATGGTGGCAATGTAAGATTAGAGCTCGATGAGAAACGGGCAGGAAGAACAAGTGTGCCCCGTAAGGTGTCAATTGGAGGGGTGAAAGCTCGATGCTTCATAAAGAATCATAGAGAGGCTCAGAACGGAAACCAGATGGGAGAAAAGGTCTATGAATTTGGAAAATTGCTGGTTGATGCGGAGCAGGACCGCACAGATGGCGTTCGTTCGGCATTGAGGAAAAAAAAAGCATGGGATGCATTGTCTGAATTGTTCCCATACATTCAGAGAATGGACCTCACAAGAGAAGATGCGTAAAATGTTCGCAAGCTTAATAATGCATTTATTAAAGCTTTCATAGACGATGGGGGGAGAGAGTGAAGTCACGCACTACTTGCACATCTTTTGGGCTCATGCACCTTGGTTTTTTAGGAAGTATGGAAGCCTAGCAATGTGGAGTGCACAAGGCATGGAGAAGTCGTATAAACAAGCTAAAATAGCCTTTCATCGTAACACTCAAAGAGGGGGTGGAAATGTGGGAACCAACCCTCAAGACGATGACAGAGTGGTTTTATAGAAGGGCGATGGCTAAATACGACAAGAAGGCCGCTTTTAAGGAGCAACCTGTAAAGTAAATACCATTGGCATAATGCCGAGGAGAAAACTGGAAGTTGCCTTTAAGCAAAATTCTAGGGCCCCACTAGCATTGCAACAAAGGGAGATCTAAGAGACAAAGAATCGGTAAAGTATACTTGTAATGTGTATCATGTTCACACGACGCCAAGTACTTGCCTCCAACCTTGTTTGCACAACCAGAGCTTCAAGGCCGTGGTGATCTTATTTGTATCATAATGGCCATGAACAGTGGAGTTCGCTATTGCTTGTTTCATTATGTGGCTTCTCGTCGTGAAGCTTTACAAGATAATAATAAAAAAGGGTTACTTTTGATTAAAGTTGTGAAAGATGTTACATTGAAAAACAAAATACAACGACTCATTGTTGCTCCAAAGGCGCTCTTCTTCATTATCTTCATCATCATCATCAGCTCCGCCCTCGCCTTTCGCCTTCATCTCTTCCCTCAAGCCAGCAATCACCCTATCCAAACGTTCCTCCAATCTGTCCACCATCTCTTTGTATATGTCCCGCCCCTGTCCCAATAGCACAACGTGTTCTTTTCCGCCTGAATTAGCATCCTCGTCACCATAACCACCTTCTGCAGTTGTTGGGGCATGTCATCCCGTCCGCCTTCTATTCACCACCGATTTGCCTCTCCCCGGCTACGAAGCATGAGAAGGTTGAATTCATTCTCTTCTTCTTTACGCTGAATTGTAATGGCATTTTCCTTCAGAAGATCATCTTGCTCCTTCAACCTCTTCATTAGAACACCCAACACTATGTCGGAAGGGAGTTCTACCTCTTGTGTTTTCCCTTATCAGCGTTGAGGATGTGGAGGCCATAGATGACAAATGGGAGGGACGTTAAGATTATAGAAGTGAGGAGCAAAGACTCTAACCGCGGAAGGAGCACAAATGCAAGGACCTCAATTTATACATATTAGCGCTTTGAACATATTAAACACACCCTACCATTGCCGTGACGTGTCGCCAGGTTGTCCGCTAGAACACATTAATGGTACCGTCTACTGAACACATTAATAACTATTCTAACTACATCAGATATCACACCATGCCAAATCTGCACATCGAAGCTTTTAAAACCCTTTGAAGGGTTTCCCCGGGTGATCCGCCTTTGTCATTCTTCTACCATTAATGATATTGAAAAATTAAAAATAGGAGACGTAATATTCGGACACATTTGTCAAAAACTTTTCCCATTCAGAAATAAAACCATTACAAACATTTAAAAACGCCCTCTAGGAGGAGCCCGATGCCTATGATCGCCGGCAAACTCTTCCCGGAGGGCAAGATAATTTTTTTTCTTCCTCCAACATGATTGCCTGCCCCGAACCACACGCTCTCATATTCCGTGAACCTTATCTTCCCGGCCCTCGAAGTTGAGCCTGCAGCCCTCCTCCCCGGGATTATGGCCCGAGCCTCTCTTGAGGTTATATCGTGGGCGCCGCACTACGGCCTAAGGCAGCCTCACCGATTGTCGCAAGACTAAATCACCTCCCAGAAGGCTGGGCGGTTTTCCCTCAGAAACCAGCTTGGCGACGCCTTCATCATTCTTTCTTTTTAGAAGGCGATCCGCTCCTCCGCCTCAAAGACGTAATGTTCAATTTCTTGACCAAAACTTGAGACAAGATCTCAAGGGTGGATGGAACCGAGCCGAGGCCATTGAAAGTGATGGGAGAACAGAGAGATGGCTGAGGGCGATGTGGTAGAAACAGAGATGGCTTAATAGGAGAAGACAAAGGCCCCCACGCTTTATATAGAAACCAGAGATACGCTGAATCTACGGCTATGTATCGATAAAGTTGTGTAATAATCCCACGAGGCTAAATTATAGCATGCAATTAGGCAACGGTAGCCTATGTTCATTTCATGGGAACCGCATATCCCAGTCGCATCAGTATGCAAAGCCGCATAAAAAGATGTTGTTATTGTGGCAACAAGATGCCATCGCCCTTGGCATGACGCTGTCATCCACAAGCCACGATGTGAATAGATCGCTGTCATCCACATGCAAATTCAAGATTTACCCGCAAGTTATCACATAATCTAGCTAGATATTTGTGTTACATATACTTTCCATTAATAAATTAGGAAATTATACATAAAAACGAGGTGTATTGCTTGGATTTATAATGAATAAATCCATTGATTGCTACCTAATTGCAAGCAAGGCATTTCGCGCTGGTGATCTTTTAATAAAACAAAACAAGAGAACAGATAGAAGCAAGAAATGAGCAAATTTTTCTTTGAAACAAAAATATATATATATAATGGCTACGGATCTTCATGATCCGAAGTCAAGCCGTAAAGTTAAGCTTTCATCCTCTCGCAGCCTCGCTTTTCCTCCATATCTTCTAGCGATGCGATTATTGCGCTTAAACGCCTCCACCCCTACTTCCGGGCTTATTGGCCTCTGCGCACTGGTTAATGTTGTCATGAGCCCAAGGTCAAGCCATGCAAAGCAATTTCGCGGAATTGTAATCGCCCACCTCTCCATCTCTCTTCGACCAGACGGTCGTTTTCGCCGGAACCTCCTTGAATCGCCTTCACCACCACAGCAGGGTGATGTCCGCTGGCAGCCTGGGGTCCGCTTGCTGGAGGAGGATGATGATGCCATCGGAGGAGAAGGCTAAGGCGGAAGGCGAGAAGATGAGCGTAGGCAAGGCTAAGAGGATCGAGGTCGAAGGCAAGATAGAAGGTCTTCTATTTATAATCGTGGATTTCAGAGGTAGCTTGAGTCACACGACGCCGGCGATGCCGTGGGTCGAAAAATGGACCGCATTTCTCGGGTGACAAAAAGGACTGACCTATTTTTTCTAACGCCTTTTTCTTCCAGAGAAAGCTCGGTGATAATTTTTATTGATAATTTCTTGGATACAATCTATACATAAGTAATTTTACCGATACATAACTAAAGATAGAACTTCTCATTGAAGCAAAATAGAAGAGATGGAGATCACACTACGCCAAATCCATTGATTAAGCAATTTTAATTGCAAGCAAGGTATTTCGCAAGGCAGGTGATATTTTAATAAAATAGAACATACATTGGAACAAGAGGATAGATAGAAGCAAAAAATAGAGAAAACGCTTTTTGAAGCAAAAAATAGATAGATACAATGGCTAGGATCTTCATGATCCTCTTAGCTGATTTTCATGTCCCTGCAAATGAAGCCGTATAGTCAAGGTCGCTTCCCTTATCCCTCCCCGCAGCTCCTGAGCTTTTCCATATCTCTAAGGCCTCATGTAAATCATGTGAGCAGCTTCAACGCCGCCCTCGCCCCAGGGCTCGTTGGTACATGGCTTAATGTTCCACTTGAAATCAACGCCTTGCTCCCAGGCAGCCCCTCGGGTAGTTAATCGTCGACCGCCTCATTGTTCTGGGCTGGCGAGACGGCTGTTTTCATCATGGATCTCCTTGAATCCTTCATCACCACCGCAAGGGTGATGTCCACGGCAGCCCTCTACCGGGAGTGCTATCTCATGGTCGCTATAGAGAAAGATGATGATGCCACCTGAGCAGGAAGGTGGAAGGCTGGGGCCGGAAGTAGAAGATGAGCGTATACGAAGGCGCATCGAGGTCAGCGTGGACATCGGGTCTTCTATTTTGTAACATGAGTCACACGAAGGTTTTCTCGCGGCGTGGGTGAGGAATAAAATAAATTAATTGTTTTTTTTCCAATAATATTTCATTTCTTCGAGATAGATATCATACACATCGCTAAAACCTAGATATGACGACAAAATCGATTACCATGTATTTTATGATGTGAATAAATACAAATAAAATAATTTTTATTAGGAATTTCTAAGGACAACTGCATATAAAATAATTTTACCGATACAAGTTGGAAAACATATAACTTCCACTTCAAGCTTCGCCGCCAATTTCATGCTCTTTCAATCCCCCTCGCCAGACCGATCCAACAAGGCAATGACTTCCATGTTATCGACCCCAAATTCCAACCTTGGGTGAGTCAAGCCAGCAGCCTAAAAATTTAATATATTGCTCACCACACCGGGCTTGGTCGCCAAAATATTGTAGCACAACATCCTCCCGCCAATTGCTATCACCCTTCGTTTGATGGCAATTGGGAATGGTTCCCCAACATGCATAATGCACGATGTAATAGACAAACTCTCAGACCTTTTGACCTAAAAGTTCTCAATAAGACGATTATCCCCATTAACGAATCTTGAGATATATCGAACAATGTAGAGTCCTTCAATCTTTCCTGCCCCGCGCATGCATGTCGGCAAGAAAAATCATCTACTTCCCACAAATAAGAACCCAAGCTTATCTTCTTCACATTTATCCTCATCTACTGTGCTTATGTCCGCCATTGATTGATCAAGGGCCCGCCAAACCTCAGATCCTGTTGCTATAGCTTTGCACGGAGACGCTGAAATTTTTCTTCCGCTGGTAGATTCGGCTTCATCTTGAGCAAATCGAGACTCCAAGCCTCTCATAGGCTTCTTTTAAGCTTTATAGCATTGCCAAGATAATTAGACACTTCAAACATCTTTTGTCCAAATCCTCTTCAAAATCTAGGGCCTAAGTTTACCCATTCGCCAAGGCACAAATAAGCCTGCCTTCCCTAGCACACACTCAGAACAAAGACGGGTTCCTCAAGATATCACTTAGCAATAGGTATTTTGCCTTCCACCAAAATTGCATGCAATGTCGCACAACTTCTTTCATCCTCATCCCCATCCTCATCACCTTCGTAATCATCTCCCTCCTCCGGTTCACCCAAGGCCAAAAGGCCGGGTTAAAAACTCCTACATTCTTGCTTCTTCTTGTAGATCTATCTCCATTTCTACGCCATAGTCGCTAGAATATCACACATAACCGGACCCCCTTTGGCTTAAAGATTTCATTGTTTCCGCATTATCTTTGGCTTGAAAGCGTAATGCAATAACTAGCAAATGCAAAACGCAAGAAAGAGAAATAAGATACCTTCTTAAGCACAAGGACGCAGCCTGTGAGGAGCCCGCTATGCTAAAGATTCTGAAAAAACATCCTCCCCGCTTTGCAAATGGGAAGCCTCTAGAGCTGGTTTTGGAATCCACGCAGCCGTGGACATCCAAAGGACGGTACCGAGACCTGCCGTCCGGGTGAGTTAAGGCAACCTCGCTATAGCATCCAAGCTCACTATCGCTTTGCCATGATGTCCAACTCTTGCAATAGAACTGATAAATCGCACGGGCAACTTCCTCGCTGTCGGAGGGGCTTTTGATGCATACCATTCCGGTGAACTTCACATAACAATCCATGGCTACAAACTAATTTAAAACAAGATGTTTAGACTAAAACAAGATGTTCCAAGAGCGGTATATTGCCACTTTTGAACCCAAGCAGCCGCGGTCGATTATAAAAGAGGACACAACTGCCAGGGGAGATTTGTCCCATTACTACATTTTAGGGTTAGGTTAGGTTGATCACACGACGCCGAAGACTACTATGTGCAACAAAAGCACAATGTTGTCATACAATGTGATCCTCACGATAACATTAAAAAAAAATACAAAGCGCGGCTAGGCTTCTAAGAAAGAAATGGACTAAGAGATTCAAATTTTATAAAGCCATTACATTAAGAAATATTATACATATGAAAAACACAAAGGCAACACTCCCTTTTTTCCGGGTCTTTCTTCTGTTGTATTCAGCTATAAAATTTTGACCATAGTACTTTGATCCCTTTATGGGTAAGACGCAGGCTTATGTCCTTTGGGCATGACAAATACCCGCTTTGGTATGTATTGTCGTTGTCGTATGAAGTCTTCGAACAAGACCGACACTAACCGCTTCAAGCCATTTGAAGAGCATTTAAGGCAACGTTTGAATTGTGAATCGGTATGATGTATCGCGACCACACCTGCGTAATCTCTTTTCACGAAATTCGCAAATGGGAGACGCTGAATGACCATCTCAGTTGCTCTTCGAGCACTTCCCTTAATCTCGCTGGCTTTAATGCTGTGGCTTCGCTCTCCGCTTCCGGCCACTAACAATTTCTCACCCATCCCAAAGATTTGAGTTCAAAGTGCTCGCCGACTTTTCCGTCAGATCTCACCCCAAAGATTTGCGGGGCCGTCCTCTCACGGCTTCTTCCGGCCGCTCTCACATTGTCAGCTTTCTAAGCAATTTCCTTTGATTTAGTTGTTCCGGCCATGATCCATGTGGAGGAGAAGGAGGAGTGAAGAGGCGAAGAAAGAGGCGTTGCCTAATAATTAATCCGCATCATATTCCCGCAAGCACGGTTTCTCATATTTCCATCCTCCGCTCTCCAACTGTGAGTGCACCTCCCTACTTACCCTCCGGAAATGCTTCTCCCACCGGTTCACCATGCTGGATTTCTTTTTCCCGTCTTCGTTAGGCATGGTCGGAGGAGGAGAATCTCTATCGTGAGACTTCGATTCGATGAAGAAGGCGACTAATGTAATCACCGCCTTACACCACTCGATGGGTCCTGCGCTTTGCTTAGTTCTGCTATGGCTTCTCACGATGACGCTTTTATACTACGTAACACCGACAAAAAATAGATCAACCGCAAGAGATAAATAGTAAAAAATGTATTAAAGTAAAATATGATGGTAACGCGAATAATTGTACGGAACCCTAAAAAATATTTGACAAAATACGGAACCCTAAAACATCGGCAAAACACATAAAACCGATTCAAAGCGCTTAGGCGACAGACAATTTTTGTTGATCGCGAACTCACTAAACTTTACATTTCCCTCTTGCCCTGTAACCAACCCTAATGCCATCAATAAAATAATGGGAAGTCGCCGCCAATTCCTCCGGCTCCCATTAGCACTCTTATTCGGATAATGGCCATTCGCTTCCATGGTGGTCAGATAAATGACTTCCTCCCTCTCCATAATCGAATATCCACCGACGGAGTAAGTGTCTATTATGGTCCCTAAACGGCTTCCCAAAAAAGTTTGTACCCTTTTTTCCCTCAGATTCTTCGCCCCCAGTTGACAATTAAATATATAAATATTGTTTTGAAGAAAGTATCCGGAACTTAAAGGAGGACTTAACTACGCTGACCTTGTTAGTTGACCGATGATTCTGAATCGAACATCCTGTGCCGAACAAAAATAAGCCATCCACAAAATCGGCAGTGGGGAGAAAGCACGATATGTCTCTGAGCTTTCAACTTCCCCGGCCATCCTGAATATATGTTAGCAACACCAAACGGCAGGAAGATTTTGAACTCATCCTCACGCCTTGCTGCACATCTCCCTTGCACCTCACGCCATGCATTTCTTCATTGCAATTACATTGTTCTCATTAGTCCGGCGGGCTTACAAAGTTCACTTAAAGGGGCAATTCAACCGCCCCAAGCTCCTTTTCCGACCTTTATGTTATAATCATGTCTCCGAAAACCAGATGCCTATACCCCGCAAGGTCACGCATCCATACCTTGAAAAGCACAATTCATGTCTATGTGATACACCACCTATACACTACTAATACTTTCGCCGGAATGACATCCACGACGCCCGATAAACATAAACCCGCACAATAAAGTTGTTTGTAAACACGTGTCAACGAAAGAAATGAAGAGATCACACGACGCTAAACTATCTCACGCAGCTTAAGTAGGGCCGATACCAGCTTCAAGGCCGCGGATCCCATTAAGGTGGTTACCATTTCCATGGGCAATTTTGGGAAT